>JAYEPQ010000001.1:8689224-8709224 GCA_036321105.1 Dracaena cambodiana | reverse complement strand
CATTAATTACATTGAACAAATCAGTGATGAAGGAGATATTGTATCATTGTGCATGTCTGACCCTTTAGAGCTGACATTAACAATAAATAATGATTTCTTTGATTATCTCAAATCCAAACATATCACTGAAATCATAAAATATTTAACTGATGCTCAATGCTTGAATATCACGGAATTGACTCCATAAATGAAAGTGTATGAAGATTTACCTCAAATTACAAAGAAATTAGTAGCATTTGATATCCGGACAGCCATACTTGAGCTAAAACTGCTACCTAATAATCTCAAGTATGCATTTTTGGACATAAGGAAATCAAGAAGAGTGACTACTAATGATATTGCGATAGTATAAATGAGCTCTTGGATGGAATACGACAGACATTAAAGGTATAGACCCTCTTATTTGTATACATCGCATTACTTTGGAGGATGGATCTAAGTCTGTTAGGTAAATGCAATGAAGGCTTAACCCTGTCATGAAGGAAGCGGTTAAAACTGAAGTGTTAAAATTTCTTAATATTGGCATCATATATCCAATTGCTGATAGCAAGTGAGTAAGACAAACCCAAGTTGTTCTAAATAAGAGTGGAGTGATAATAATTAAAAACGCAAATGGAGAGATGATACTCACTCGTACTACTATGAGTTAGCATATGTGCATTGATTATTGAAAATTGAATCAAGTAACGTGGAAAAATCACTTTCCCTTACTTTTTCCTAACCAAGTACTTGAAAGAGTTGTGCAATAATTTTATTATTTTCTTGATAGTTATTCAAGGTATTATTAGATTGAAATTGCTTTAGAGGACCAGGAAGAGACAACTTTTACCTGTCCCTTTGGTACTTTTTCTTTTAGAAGAATGATATTTGGATTATACAATGCACCTGCAACATTTCAAAGGTGGATGATAAGTATTTTTAGTGATATGGTTGAAGATTATCTAGAGGTATTCATGGATAATTTTTCTATGTTTGGAAATAATCTCGAATCTTGTTTAACAAAATTAAGAATTGTGCTTGAAAGATGTCAACAGAAAAATCTACTCCTAAATTATTTCATGATTATGAAAGATATTGTGTTAGGATATATATTTTCATCTAAAGGGATGGAAATAAATAATGCTAAAGTGGAGTCTATTTCCAAAATACTAATACCCAAAACCGTGAAAAATATACATTCATTCTTAAGACATGCAAGTTTTTATAAAAGATTTATAAAGGATTTTAGTACTATTACTATATCCCTTTCTCACTTTTATGCGCAAGATGTGCAGTTTGAATGGACGTAGGCATTCCAAATAGCTTTCGAAACCCTCAAGGAGATGCTCATCACAGTGCTAATAATGCAACCTCCAGATTAGTCACTTCTATTCAATATTATGTGTGACGTATGCAATTATGCAATTGGAGTAGTATTAGGGCAACAAAGAGATAAAAAGCCCAAAGTGGTCTACTATACTAGCTAGACCCTAAATGACATACATACGAATTATATGACAATAAAGAAGGAGCTTCTAGCTATAGTTTTTGCTCTTGATAAATTTCATTCATATATTTCAAGCTCAATGTGGTTGTTTTTACAGATCATTCGGTGCTCAAATATCTTTTGTCAAAGAAAGATACAAAGCCACGACTAATTCGATTGATACTGCTGCTTTAAGTATTCAATCTTGAAATTAAAGACAAAGAAGGAGTAGCGAATGTGATTGCTGACCACCTCTCTCGACTAACTTTTGATAATGATAAGTTACCAATTAGGGACTCATTCCCTGATGAGCAGCTATTTTCAATCAAAACAACTCCTGCGATTACTAATATTATAAATCTTCATATTGTAGGTGAAATGTCGAATCACTAGAGTGCCCAAGACAAATAATGATTCTTATACGAGGTACACCATTTATTTTTCAACGAACCTTATTTAAATATTGCTCAGATCAAATCATTAGGCATTGTATGCCTGACGATTTGATTCAAAGTATAATTGCTTTATGTCATACAAAAACATATGAGGGCCACTTTTCGTCTAAAAAGATAGTAACCAAAATACTCCATTGTGGATTCTATTGGCCTACTATGTTTATAGAAATATTAATTTTGTAAACGATGAAAGTCATGTCTAAAACTAGGAGCATTAATTAGGAATGTTCGCAACAGAAATTTGCTTTCCTTCTATTGAATACAGCTTAGATTACAATGAAAGTGAACAAAAGAAAAAGAACAAACAAGAGGATTTATAGATTATCGCTTTCTTTTACAATATAAAACGTGTGATCTATGTGGCGATGAGATCTAACAAGTAGTTTCTTTTGACGATCTGATGATGATGATCTTCTATCTTGAATATGACGGCGGCCGACATGATCTTCTTTGTTGATCTTCACGAATTCAAGGCTCTCACGCATAACTCGAATTCTTTAAGATGCGGAAAAAGATCCCTAGGGCTTCCTCAAACGGATATTTATAGCCTTAGGATAATATAAGAGTTTCTATTTAAATAGACTTTGTATTCATCAAGGATTCCAATCAAATATCTTAGTTTTGATTTAAATCTCTTGATTTAGAGTTTTGATTGGACTTAATTTGGGTATTGGATAAGCCCAAATCTCAATCACAATCAATTTATGATTCTGATTATCTGCTCACGCAGAGCTAATTGCATCAAAACGCGGAGCTAAGAAACCAGAACGCGGAGCTATTCAATAGCTCCGCGTTTTACTCAAACACGAGGCTAAAAATAGCCAAACGCAGAGCTACTGAGTTAGCTCCGCGCTCTGCTGTGGAAAACTCCATTTATCTGGAAATTTTCACTGCCAACAAAACCCCTTCCAAAGTTTTCAAAATGGCTTAGAACTTAGAAAATTTTGAAATACTTTGGATCTTCAAACTGGAACACGGAGTTCTAATACCAACTATCTTCGCGTTTTGCTTAACACGCGAGGCTAATAGCCTCGCGTTCTGCTCAGTAACTGCTCTGATTCTCGCGTTGAATACCAAGGGGTGGGTTTTTTCATTTAAATAGAGTTCTAACTCTTCTTCTTCCTTACTTCATTTGAAGGAATTTGAGAAATCAGAGCTTCAAGCGATCGGGCGACTCAGGCGAACGAGAGATCTTTGACTGGACTTCCTTTTTTTTCATCGATTTCTCCAAGATTTTGAAGCAAATGGCACCCAAGAAGAGTACGGCTTCATGCGCCTCCTCACCGTCGGCGGCCGGTGCTAGCAGCGGCGGCAGCGGCCGAGGGAGTGGCCGCAGCGATGAGCTAGACCACGTTGCACCAATCGGAGGTAAGAACCTCTGGATTTGGACACTTCAGGACAATTTGGAGTGATTTGGCTCAGTTTTGACCGGCCAATCACCTTTCTAACCGGCGAAATCGCAGTACTCCAGCTGAATGGCTTGGAGAAGAAGGAGAAGACCTCTGGTCTTCCTGCACGCGAAATTATCGCGTTATCTTCGCATTTCTAAATGCGAAGTTATTTTTGCTAACTGTCGCGTTTTTACGAGAGGTTACAAATTTAGCTTCGCGCATCTAAATGCGAAGTGATCAACCTTAGCTGTGCGGAGTTATCAACTTAGCTTTGCGTTTCTTATTCAAACGCAAAGATATCATTTTATCTTTATGTTTCTTTAAAACGCGAGGCTATTTTTTTAGCTTCGCGTGGAGTTATCTTTAGCTTCGTGTTTCTATACTTAAAAAAATTTCTGGATTCGCAAAAAGAACTTTTCTAATTTTTGATTCTTCTCTTGCAGTTGACTACTCAGCGTACCAACTCTCCTAAGGGCATCACTTCGGCTATAGCGGGGGTGCAGACTCAATCACCCAGTTTCGTTTCACTACCGTTTTTGCTACATACAAGCCGGCTTGAGGGAGCGCAGGGAGAAATTAATCAGATACAGCCCTGCTACTGCACGGAAGATTATTACTGATACTCCCTTTGAAGCCACGAACCGAGAGGCGTTGGAGAAGCCGACATTCCTCTTTGGAGATGCTATAGAGCACTCTGATGAGATCCTATTTGAAGAAGAGAGCAAATGGCTCTATCAGAATGGTGACTTGCTGATGTTTCTTCCTAATATGGAGCGCAGCTACCCTCTGGTATATTTCCAGAGGTTATCATCTCATCGCGAGTTAGAATGGGAGCTAACTCGTGAATATGACGGAGTTGCAATAGGCAAGTTTGGTGCAAACGGGGCTTTCCAAGATGGTCCCCCTAGATGTATTACTGGGCTTCTTCCAGGCAGAGTCACCAACGAGCACCCTGTTGGTGAAGTCCCAACTCGTGGTAAGACTTTTCTTAGCGAGTTCTTGGCCAAGGATGGTCAGTATCCTGCGAAAGACTTCCGGATGCCCGGGTGGATCCATTCATCGGGCAACAGTGGTGGTTCGGGCTCGTCAAATATGTGCTGGACACCAATGAGCGGACCCTGAAGGAAATTGGCTTGTACAAAGCCATTAGAAATGTCCAGTTTGACTTACCTCAAAGTTCATATCACCTTTTCAGCCTGCTGGAGATTTTAAACTCCGAAACTAGCACCTTCTTTACACCCATGGGTGAGTTAGGATTTGCTCTCCACGAGATGTTTGTAGTGTCGGGTTATCAATGGGCGATGTCCCTTATGAGGAATATATCCCTACCGCTGAAGAACTGAAGATGTTGAAAGCCGGGGACGAGCACATCTACCAAACCTATTAGGAGATAATGTGTCACTACCACATTTGTGCCGATCTGGCTAGAGTGAGGATCCAAGGGATCGGCCATATGAAGTGGGCAGACTACCTCTTCATCAACCTGAAGGAGAGTCTCCCTATGGTTCGTGGGTGTCCTCCCGTGAGCATAGAAGAAATAAAGGAGCGCATCTCCAAGCTGGGAGCCACAACTTACATTACCGAATCCAATGAAGGGGGATTTAGTCCAGACACTGTCTTTTAGAGCTTTCACTACCAAGCACAGTTCCCGATTTCGGATAGGGGTCTGCTTGCAGGCTTTTTTATGCTCTGGTTGAAGAGGTGTGTCGTCCCATCTTTGCCTAAGGAGGCCATTGCCAAGAACGTTGTCTATCCAGCCGTTCTATTGGCCTATGAACGACCATTCGGGCTCCTGCCAGGAATGGTCAGTCACCTCCAGAGCAGACTCCGAGCCCTCTGCAACAGCTTTATGCCAGCAGATAAGAACAAGGGCAAAGCTGGAAAGGGTAAAGCAGTAAAGGAGACTGCTACGGTGAAGACACCGCACCCCAGGGTGGAAATGCCCTATACATACTTAATGGCGTGGCTAGTCATGCACTGCCAGTCGCTGATGAGTGTTGCGGATTACAATCTGATCGACAAACCGTTCTTCGTAGAGAAGTACGACCGCTCTACTTGGAAGAGCTATTACATGTCGCTGATCCGTAAAACACTCCGCCACTGCTTCCCAGATTTCCATGCAGGAGAGTATGGATCTAAATTCAAAGATATTCTGGGAGCCAACAACTTTACCAGTTTATCTTCGGGGGCTTTCTGGTGGCTATTGAATATTCACCCCGGACACTTGGTGTACAGGCAGGACACCATATGCTATATAGAGCCATATATTCCTTGCTGATTTGCTCGCCAATTCGGGTATCCTCAGCTCTATATAGGGAATCCGAACAAGGGGCTAGCGTATGAAGGGAACCTGTACGCAGGAGCACGGGGCTAGTTCCATTTCGTTGCTGGAGGAACCGGCGCTGAATTCTCATTGCCCCAAAAGGTGCAAGACTTAAATATGACTTTGAGCTTCTTCACCTGGTACATCGTTGCAAACGCCGACGTACCCAATTTCTCTATCAACCACAGTTGCTGTAAGGAGATAAAGGCCTTCTACTCTCGCCGTAAAGGGGCCAAGAGAGTGAGGGTAAAGGTAATGGACGGGTTCCTAGACACAGCGGCTGATCCGTCAGATGTAGGTGACTCTGACGGAGATGATGGTGCTGATGATGACGGCGACGTTGGTGGTGCTCCCCAACTTGTCGTGACTCGTTCTCAGAGTCTGACTATAAAACGCCACGGGCCTGTAAGGGGTGAGCAAGCTCAGAAGAAAAGGAAGCCGGCCGGGGAAATACTGGTGATCCCCGAAGAGGCAGCGTTCAAATTTGCCACTGACTTGCTTGCTTTGACCCTGCCTTCTAGGTCGGCAGAAAAGAACAGGCCTACCGAGGCCTGTAGTGCTACTGAGGCTATGACCCTGCTGGCCACGGGATCTGCTGGACACACTACGACGTTACCTCTGGGTAGCAAAATGGGTGTGCTTCTGGAGTTGGCCACAGCTCCTCCCACAAGTCTAACCACAGGACTCGTATCCCCTGGTATGGTTCTCTCAGATTGTATATTCTATCTTTTGTTCATTTTTCTATATTATATGTAACACTCCTTGTTTGCTTTCTGAGATGTAGGTAGTCAGCTTCACTCTCTTATGCATTCAACTACCGGGGGGAGTCTGAGGAGCTGGTGGATTACTCCGGCACAACTGGGTCCGTGGGCGGATTGGGCAGTTCTGCGAATGAGTTTGACGCAGACTACTTCACTCCGGCCCCATGCTCAGTTCCTTCATCGACTCCTCCCATTGATGAATTAGGGAGTGATGATAGGACTGATGCAGTAGTGCCCAGGGATGCTTCTCCATCTCCAAGCTTACCGTCTCCAACTCCAGCAGTCCACTCTGAGGATACCTTCCCTGTCGTCGTTGGCATGCCTGCTACTCCTCATCCTGCTGTTCTAATGCCATCAATGATAATGGCCGTTGAGACACCGGTGGCTCCTCCTGCTCCAGCTCGCTTGCCAACAGGGGACGAAGATAACTTGAAGTTCTCGTTTGAAGCTACTTCTATTACAGGAGGAGTTTTTGATGAAGACACTGCAACATCTACTCCTGCTGGCGGAGTTGCTCGTCCCACTAGTACCGATGATACTTCTCCTCGGGTTCTCAGTTCTGCCAAGTCACTATTGGCTTTACTGGCCTCGCATGTTATGAGTCTGGTACAGGGGCGAGCTTCGTCGTCGACTCTTGCAGAAACTACTCCTCCTCTGGCTACATCTTCCTTAGTACTGCCCGTGCTAAATATGGACACTGTGGACCCTCTTGAGTTCTGCCAAATCACTATTGGCTTTACTGGCCCTGCATGTTCTGAGTCTGGTACAGGGGCGAGCTTCTTCGTCGACTCTTGCGGAAACTACTCCTCCTCCGGCTACATCTTCCTTGGTACTGCCTGTGCTAAATATGGACACTGTGGACCCTCTTGAGAAATTCTTCAACCACAGCGTTAACGATTTTATGCGGCTGCTAAGGAGGTGTATCGGGATGATCCTGGACGGAAGAGATTTCCTTGAGCTCGGACACCCAATGTTGGCCAGTTACCTAGACAATATTGAGAGGATTAGAGGGAGTGACCGAGCAGCACCTTATCAGCCCACCTAGAAGCCTTAGAAGAACAGGTGCAAACGCTGAACACAGTTTGCCAAGCGAATGTGGAGGCGATTACCGAGATTGAGGTGGCGCGGCTACGAGTAGAGTTGATAACTCGTCAGGAGGAGCTGAGGCGCCAAGAGGACGACTGGTCTCATGAGTTGGCAGAACTACGAGCCAGCCAGGAGTCAGTTCTCAGGGGGTTGGAGATGGCAAATTTTGAAATTGAGGGGAGCCAAGCAGCCATCCTTAGAGCTAAGGAGACTATCACCAAAGCTCAGGCTATTTTAACAGTCAGCGAGTCACGGTTAGGGTAATCCGTTAAGAAACGGGAGGAGCTGATCCCTCAACAAGGACAACTTGAACAAGAAGTCATGATGAGGAGTCGTTCCATCGAAGAATCTCGTCAGCTGTTGGCCCAATAACTTGCAATAAATGATGATGATTTATGACGGCAGGCTCAACACTCTGTAGAAGAAACTCGTCATCGAGTTATTGATGAGACGACAAATAAGTTAAAACTTTTGGGAGAGCCTTAACTTCCCTGTTTCTTTACCTACATTTATTTATTCTTTTTAAGAAAGAACTCCATCATTCTTTAAATTCTTTATTTTTTATAACTTTATTCTTTTAATTCATGAATAAAGATAATTCTTTTTTATTCTTTTATCTGTTGGCTACAAATTTTCTTTGCACAACAAATAACTTGTCATAAAATTTGTTTAAACAATCCAAGGCTCATCTGCGTAACTTAGATGGTTGAAACTAACCGGGTTACAATTATTAACCTCGGTAAAGCCCTTTGAACAGAGCTAAATGATAGTTTAGTGAAAGCATTTAACTACTTACACTAGGATGATCGGGTCAGAATCATTAATTTAGACAGAGGCGCCTAATTGCACATGCCTTAGTTTGATAAAGAAGTTCAAGTGCTCATATACGTAACTTGAACAGGTGGATGGTTATACTTCTAGGGATATGAACGGAATGTGATAGTAAATGATATATCTTTTTTTTTATGCATAGTATTTTCTCAAAAATTTTCCATTAATCGGCATCATCATTATATCGTCATTATGATTCATTAAGCGATAAGCTCCACTAGAGTATACCATCTCCACAATGAACGGTCCTTTCCACTAGGGTTTAAATTTACCCTTAGTCTTGTGGGTTAGAATCATTGGCTTTTTGATAGCTAGAACCAAGTCTCCTTGTTTAAGGGTCCTTGGTTTAACGTTCTTATTGAACGTTTGCGAGACTCGGGCTTGATACAACTCAATTTGTTGTTGAGCCTGGAGACGTTTTTATCCCAACGTTTCTAGTTCTCGCAATCTTTGTTGATGACATTCTTCTGTCGTCGTCATAGTGGCTAGGGCCACTCTTAATGATGGTATCTGGACTTCAAGAGGCAGGACGGTCTCACTCCCATAGACCAAGGAGAACGGGGTAGTTTTTGTTGGGGTGCGAACGGTGGTGCGATAAACCCACAAACATTCTCCTAGCTTTTCATCCCAGTCTCATTTGTTGGAGGAGATGAACTTCCAAAGGAGTTTGATAATAGTCTTATTAAAGGTTTCGGCCAATCCATTTGCCGCAGGGTTATATGGTGTTTAATCCATTTGCCGCAGGGTTATATGGTGTTTAAGCAACATCTTTGATTCTAAACTTATCACAGAATCTTGAGAACCCCTGGCTGATGAACTGCGGTCCATTATTGTGAATGATTCTTCAGGGGACGCCAAAAATGGTAAATGACTTGATACTTATTGAACTTAATCACATCCGTCGTTTTTACCTCTCTCATGGGCACGGCTTCGGCCCACCTTGAAAAATAATCGGTTATTGCAAGAATAAACCGATGTCCTCTCGATGATGGGGGAGTTATTGGCCCCACAATATCCATTCCCCATGCTTCAAATGGCCAGCTAGCAACGGTACAGTGCAAGTATTCTGGGGGTTGATGAATAAAATTAGCATGTACCTGACATGCATGACATCATTTAGCATATGCCATTGCATCGGTAATCATCTTCAGCCAGAAGTATCCTAGCCTTCTTATGCGGTCCCCGAGTTTTGGACCAGATTGATGAGCTCTACACACTCCATCATGTGTTTCTCTCAGTACTTCATCAGCTTCTGCTTTTGATATGCAGCGTAGCAGGAGACCATCACTTGACTTTTTGTATAAAGTTTGAAGCGTATGATCATAGTAAAATCTTTGGGTCTTCCTCTTTATCGAGGCGGCTTCCTTTGGATCCTCTAGCAGCATCCCATATAAGGCATAATCTACAAACAGAAATCGCCAATCACAGAGTTTCAGAGTTAAGCCTGTCTGGCACACTTCCCTAGTTTGGAAGACAATATCCAGATGGAGAAGTTCTCTACTGCCAATAATGATACCTTTAGTTGCACCCGACAGGATTGCCAATGTTGTAGCTAGTGCAGCAAGGGCATCTGTATAGACGTTCTCGTTCTGAGATATGTGATAGATATAAAATTGTTCAAAGTATCCCGCTAGCTCAATGGCTAGTTGATGGTAAGGGATGAGGGCTTCATGTCTGACTTCATATTCACCCGTCATCTGGTTGACGACTAGCTTAGAGTCTCCATATGCATCTAGATAGTTCACCCCCAGTTGCAGAGCCATTTTTAAGCCAATAATGAGTGTGTTGTATTCCGCCACATTGTTTGTGCATGGCTATATTAATGAGTAACCATTAGGCAGTATGCGTTTATGTGGGGATATCAGTACAACCCCCACTCCAGCAGCAGACCGCCTAGCGGCACCATCAAATAACATCTGCCATGGTTTTTCTTTGCTAGTTATGTTAACCTCTGACGTCTGTTTGGAATTGGACCAAATTGGATGGTCCGCTAGGAAATCGGCAATCGCTTGTCCCTTCATTGCATTTTGGGGAACGAAGTGTATCTCATATGGCAATAGCAGTAATGTCTATTTCGCCAATCGGCCATTTAAAGACCCTGGTTTAGTCATCAGGATTTTCAAGGGATTAACCCGTGATATGACATAAATTGTTTGCCCTGAAAGATAGTGTCGCATCTTCTAAACAGCGAACACCAGGGCTAAACATTCTTTTCAATCGGAGTATACCGATGCTCGGCCCCGATCATTATTCAGCTAAAGGAATAAAGGGCGTATTCATGGCCGTGCTCATTATACTGAGCAAGTAATGCTCTTAACGCATTATCCATGGCCCTTACATATATGAGGAATGGTTGCCCAGGGACAGGTGCCATGAGAACAGGAGGTTTGGTAAGGTATTCTTTGAGATCGTCAAACGCCTGTTGACATGCCTCATCCCATACAAAGGAAACCCTCTTTTTCATGAGTTTGGAAATGGCTGGCATCGTCCTGATAGGTTGGAGATAAAGCACAGGATATAGGCCAGTTTTCCTTGTAACCCCCTTAATTCTTTAAGATTGCAGGGAGGCAGCATCTCGCTGATTGCTTTAACTTTTTCAGGATCAAGGAAAATTCCTTCTGAGATAACTATGAATCCAAGAAATTTCCCACTGGACATCCCCATGAAAGACTTGGCAGGGTTCATCTTCAAGTGATGTTTTCACATAAGATCGAAGACTACTCTTAGGTCATGAAGATGATCTTCTTTGTTCTTGCTTTTGACCGCCAAGTCATCCACATAACACTCTACCGTTTTGCGCAGATGTTCTTTAAATATAATGATCATTGCACGTTGGTAGGTGGCACTAGCGTTCTTTAGCCCAAGGGGCATTACTGTATAACAGTATACCCCCAGTGGTGTTCTGAAGGCCGTGTATTTTTCATCGTTTGGGTGCATTTTGATCTAATTATAGCCCGAGAAACCATCCATAAAGGTCATCCTCTCATAACCACAGGTGTTATAAATCATTACACTGGTAATTGGGAGTGAGAACTCATCCTTAGGGCATGCAACATTTAGATCCCGAAAATCGATGCATATCCGGATCTTGCCGTTCTTCTTACGAACTGGCACTATGTTAGCCACCCAATTGGGATGTTGCTCTTCACGGATAAATCCTGATTTTATGAGCTTATTAACCTCGGCAACTATCACCTCCATCAATTCTGGTCGAAAATGCCTCTGCTGTTGTTTAACCGGCTTGATATCTTCTTTAATATTTAGCCAGTGTGTGGCAATCTGAGGATCAAGACTGGGCATGTCTTCATAGCTCCATGCGAACACATCTATGTATTCCTTGATAAGAGACATAAGTTCCTCTTTTTCTAAGGAAGTTAGTGTGTCGCTTATGAAAATAGGTTTCGGATTCTCTTCTGTCCCCATGTTAACTTGTAATAGCCTATCTTCTGTAGGCGAGTCATACTGTTCAAAGTGGACATCCCAAAGAGTATCCATGTGTCTGGCCCAAGAGTCATCTTGAACATCGATCAGCTCCTCGTCGCTTTCTGGTGTGGCTAAAACTATATTTGCTGTTAAAGATTGAAACTAGGCGCCAGTACTTAGATCTGAATCATGGTCGAGCAGATGTAAGTCTTCGTTGGCCGAAGAGCTTTCTTCGTATTTGTCTGGTGATGAGGGAGGACTAGATACATAGTCCAACCCCCTTCTAGTTTTCTGATAATAATCAGGGTTCTTCCCTTTTGGTCTAAACGAGGGTATGAGATTTCGTCGCCCTTTTCCAAAGTTCAATCCCGGTTTTTGGGTAAAATTATAACCCATCTTTTCCATCATTCGTCGGGATTTCTGTTCATATAAGTGAAATTGAGGTGATGTTTGTTCATCACTTTCACTACTTTGTCTTTGGTTAGGTGACGTAATCACTTTACCGAAGACAATCGACTTTTGGAACGGCTGTCGAGGAGGTACTTTAAAGAAGTGGTCTTGTCCCTTAGTTATTTCTGATCGAGAGAGGAGGGATGACCTGAGCGGCAAATGGTATGCCGCTAGAACTTCAAGTTCGGACAGGCCATCCGCTTCAGTGGAAGTACAAGAAGGCTCAGACTCTGTAGCTACAGCAGGCTCGTAGACTAGTTTTATTTTTTCATTAATAATCCACTCATCCTCTGCTACATTAGCTACATTATTTACTTTAAAATTCATGTGAGGGTTTATCTCATAGTCACCCCCATCCTCTTCGGAAGATTTGTATTCGGTATCCGCCTCGTTGCCGCTTTCATTGGGCTCTTAAGGCCTTTTGCGGTTATTGTTGGAGACTTTATGGGCTGGCTTGCAGAGTATAGCATCCGTAAAGTAGTTCTCTAATCCTCTGAATGGCTGCCTATATGCAACTAATGTCCGTACTTCTCCTTGATCATCGCAGTATTTCATGCACTGATGGAGAGTCGATGGGACTATCATATAGGCGTGTATCCATGGTCGCCCCAGTAAAATGTTATAAGACGTATCTACGTCTATAACATAGTATGTAACCTCCATTTTCAGATCTCCAATTTGACATCGAAGTCGGATTTTACCGAGAGGACAGCTATCATTAGCGTTAAACCCATATATCGTAGTATTTGTTGGTGTCAGACTATGGGGAGAAATCCCCAATAGCTGCATCAGTCTTCTGGGAATGACGCTTAATACGGACCCTGGATCGATTTGAATACGGTCCGCCTTCGTGGATCCAACATATCCGGTAAAATATAAATGTCTATTATGCTTTATATTCCTTACCTGCATATCCTCCGGAAAGAAAGTAATCTGCAGGACCCACCTCCTTACTTGATGACAGTGGGGGCAAGAGTCCTTCTCTTCGTCGGCCGGCTCGACGATTTGAGCTAAGAAAGATTCAGAGTCTGCCAAAGCCTCCCTTAATGCCTCGCGAGTTGATTTTGACAATCGCAACAACTCATATAGTGTGACTCGAGCTAGAATATTTGCTAGCTGAGCTATTATGTCAAACTTAAATGCAGCCTCCTTGGCTTCCTCATCTTTCGCAGGATTTCTCTGGAAATGAAGCCCCTTTTGTTTTGCAGGCTTCGCGAGTTCCCCGCATATATTCTTCGGGTCTACTCTGGTTAATCTTTTAGGTATGGTTTACTGGATCGAGTGCCGGAAGGGCCCACCCCATCTAGATGAGTGGCCATAGCTTCAGGCTCCTCTTCAGAATCTGTGAAGGCTCCCGAGATTATGTATTCTTCCTTTATTTTTGCAAAAATAGTATTACTAGTCCGCTTTTTCCTCTGGCTATTTGAGGTGGTCCACTGTTCATCCTGTAATAGATCAGGGTGGACCCACATGACTTCCACTTTTTGTGTAGCTACGTGATAAATCCTTCTTGTGCTTTTTTATGTGGGTCATGATTTTTTATGACCAGTTTCCCTTCTGGTATTGGGGTCACCCCTACAGGGAACTCATGAGTTCCTACCACTAGGGTTGCCATGTTAGTAGTGACCTTTTTTTGTTCCTCTTTTAGCGTCATGACTCTAGCTTCTATCAATGCTTGGATCCTATTCTTCCGAGGATAACAGTCCCTCGTAGGGTGTCCGACATTCCTGTGGTAGAGACAATAGTTGGGGTCGTTGGTTTTACCAGCGTCCTCCAGTTTTCTATTTTTTGGGAGTTTCAATATTCCCTTCCTAAGGAGTAGATGAAAGAGTGTAGGCGTTTGTTCTGCCTTAAAAGTATAGGTCCTTTCTTGTTGGGGCCTATTTTGTCTTATGCCCTTTTGATTTTGGGGCTTCGGGTTTAGAGAGTTCGCCTTTTGTGGAGTGGCTTCTGATGCCATCACTGCTTTCCCCTTATTTTTTGTTATTGTTCTGTGTGTAGGGTGTATTATTTCCGAAATTCTGGGCTCCACGAGATTTTTCAACTCTGCGGATCAAATCTTCGGCTTGCACACCTTGTTTGAGCAAATCTTTCCGGTCTTAGACTCTACGGCCCCCATTTTCAAGAGCACGTTTGTCTTGAGATTATGTCGACATGTCTCTACCAGAGTTTCCTTGACCATTCCGTGTTTGCGGAATCTTTCTATGAAGTCTTTTACCGTTTCTTGTTTCCCTTGTTTAGTTGCAAGGAGAGAATGAACCGAAATTTCGGTATCATCCTCGAAGAAACGTGCGAGAACTTGCTTCTCAACATCAAACCAGGTATTAATAGTACCTGGGGGCAACTGCATAAACCAAGCGAAGACAGGCCCTCGCAAGGTACTTGCAAATACCTTGGTCATTACTGGGTCATTACCCATTAAATGCCCTGCTTGAGAGAAAAAGTAACAAATATATTGATTGGGAGATCCTTTCCCATCATATGGCTCCAATTTGAGCGGTTTGTATTTCTCGGGATATGGTGCCAAATCCCATTCAGGCGGGTATGGTCTTGAGACACCTGATTCTTTCAACTCCTTCTTGTGCATTAGTGCTTCTAGTTGGCTTTGTAACTTCTCAATTTTCTCTTCATGAGGGTCATGAAAAGAATATTTATTCTCCTCCTCATGTGTCGAGTGGGCTTTTTCTTCTTATCTTTCTCGTTCATTTTGTTGAACGGAGTTTCTTTTCCCTTCTTGGCGTTATCCTCGACAATTTTTTGAGTATTTTCCACCACTCTTGAGAGCATCATTTTAAGATCCTCGATTGTCTTTTATTGCTCCCGAATCATTTGTTCTTGGGCCTCAAATCTTTGGTCGATATCGTCGGATCTATCCATCATATGTGATGCTGACTTCTGCAATTTAGACGATGCCGAAGAACGAGGAGAAGAGGAGAAGCTATGGCCAAGTTATCACTATCATCGTCATAAGAACCTTTCATAAGTTTCTTATAGTTTCGGGCCAGGAGAGCACCTGACTTAAGTCGAGTAAAATGATGAGGTTCTTCATCACTTGATTCTGAATCATCATTCCTCTCTATGATTTTCTTACCCTTTCCGACCATATTAGAGGTTACAATTCTCCACTCCTTTCTTCGGGGAGTAATCTTCGTCTTCTTGGCAGGATTTTCGTCTGACTCAGTCAACCGGTCGAACATTGATATCCTGTTCTTGCTGCAGCAATAACTGTCCACTACAGTAGATACTGCTGTCATAAGCTAGTAGCAATGACAAGTAGGTTCAGATTGGACTTGATTTATATTTCTTTTCTTGGTTAGATACTCCCTTAGATCAGTGGTTTTAGATATGGAGTTGTGGGGCTCATTCAGCTGTTGAGAGGGTCTAGGAGCCCACTGAAGCTTCTTGAGATCACTGGAGTCCAGTTCAGGTCCATTAGTGTGATGATCAACTCTGATTTTTTATTCGGGTTAATTTACGCAAAGCTAAGAGATACCTTCACGTTTTGACACGCGGGGCTGAGAAATAGCCTCGCGTTTGGATACGCTAGCCTCGCATTTTTCGCTGGCTTAACGTTTTTGTAGAAGTTTATCTTCTAAAATATTAGCCCCGCATGGAAGAAAATTCTTGCAAGCTGGCTTATTCTTGCGATTAATGCAAGTCATAACTTCGCGTTTAACGCAATTTTTGCGATTAATGCAAATTTGCCAATCATCTTTGCGAATTACGCGAAGGTAAGGACTCTTGTGATTAACACAAGTTTCACCATCTTTGCGATTAACGCTAAGATCAGTCTTAGCCTTGCGTGGAGAATCACCATCACACACTGGCTTTAAAGAAACTTTATCCGTGCTTTTCATGCGAGTGTTAGGAACTTTGCGATTAACTCAAGTCTTACTGGCTTCGCGTTTAACATTAGGCTCAATCTTAACCTCGCGCGGAGAATCACCATTACGCGCTGGCTCTATCAACATTTTATCCTCCTGATTTACGTGAGCTTCTCTGGTTTCAAATCCAGATAAAATAGCCTTGCATGGAGAATCACACGCTGGCCTGTCCTTGAGATTAACGCAAGTTGCAGCTTCGTATTTAACCCGATAATGACTGGTCTTGCAATTAACGCATGCCAGTTCACGAGGTACTGTACTCTCGAGTTCTGCTGCCAGATTAGCCTCACGTTTAACGCGGGCTTTGAGGGCTTTTCACCTAACTGTCCGATTTCTGTTTTCGGAGTTGGGTTCTGGTCAATCCAGTCTCCAAACCTTCTTCGGTAGTAGAGAGGCTATCCTCAGCTAGGATTTCCTACCCAAACGACGGCTCTATGGCCGCTGTCTCCACGGGTCCCCGATTAATGGTGGATTCCCGTTTACCTGATTTTCGGGTATTGGTGCGCACGCGACGATAGCGTCTCGTTTCGGTCAGGTTACCTGACTTAGAGGAGAGGTACTCCTCATATTTTCGCTGGTCGATCTCAACGACTAGCATGTTTACGTCGGATCATATCCTCTCGACATCAGATTGCACCACGATCTCTTCTTTGGTGAAAGAGATTTCTCCCACTGTGGTTGCCAGTTTATTCGCAGCAGAAATTTGCTTTTCTTCCATTGAATACAGCTTAGATTACAATGAAAGTGAACAAAAGAAAAAGAACAAACGAGATGATTTATAGATTATCGCTCTCTTTTACAATATAAAACGGGGGATTTATGTGGCAATGGGATCTAACTAGTAGTTCCTTTTGACGATCTAACGACGATGATCTTCTATTTTGAAGATGACGGCGGCCGACTTGATCTTCTCTGCTGATCTTCACGAATTCAAGGCTCTCACGCGTAACTCGAATTCTCTAAGATACGAAAAAATATCCCTAGGGCTTCCTCAAACGGGTATTTATAGCTTTAGGATAATATGAGAGTTTCTATTTAAATAGACTTTGTATTCATCAAGTATTCCAATCAAATATCTTAGTTTAGATTTAAATCTCTTGATTTAGAGTTCTTATTGGACTTAATTTGGGCATTGGATAAGCCCAAATCTCAATCTCAATCAATTTATGATTCTAATTATCTGCTCACACGGAGCTAATTGCATCACAACGCGGAGCTAAGAAACTAGAAAGCGGAGCTATTGAATAGCTCCGCGTTTTACTCAAACGCGAGGCTAAAAATAGCCAAACGAGAAGCTACTGAGTTAGCTCCGCATTTTGTTGTGGAAAACTCCATTTATCTGGAAATTTTCACTACCAACAAGGAAGAAAGATATGCCTCTAGCACCCATACTTACAATTGAGATGTTCGATTGTTGGCGCATTGACTTTATGGGACCATTTTGTATTTCTAATGGATATATTTATATCCTCGTAGCGATCGATTATGTCTCTAAATGGGTAGAAACATATAGAAATAATAATCAACAAATTGTTATCAAATTTTTAAAGAAACTTTTAATATCCAGATTTGGAGTTTCTAAACACATAATAAGCAATGGGGTTCCCATTTCAGCAATAAAACTATTGAAAATTTGATGAAGAAGTATCACATCATGCACAAAATTTTTATACCTTATCACCCACAGTCGAATGTACAAGTTGAAAGAGGCAGTAGGAAAATCGAGCAAATTCTAGAGAAAACAGTTAATCCATATCGCAAAGATTAGTCGTTTAGACTAATTGATGCTTTATGTGCTTACCGTACTACATATAAATCACCCTTAGATATGTCTTCATATAGAATAGTATATGAAAAGCTTGTCATTTACTTATAAAGATAGAGCATAAAGCATATTGAGCAAATAAATCAGTTAATCTATATCTCAGTTCGGCTGACCAATTATGAAAACTATAAATAAATGAATTGGAAGAGACAAAATGTGATGCACATGACAACTCATGCATTTTAAAAGAAAAAGTGGGAATATGGCTTGATTACCATATCACACAGCGTATTTTCATCCTTCCGACAAAGTACTCCTATACAATTGACACTTTCATCTATTTTTGGGGAAATTAATTCAAGATGGACCCAACCATTCGTAGTTAAAACTATGTATCTGCATAAATTGTCAAACATTTCAAGTAAACAGAAACGATTGAAATATTATTTAGAATTTTCAAAGCACATGGAGTAATCTCACATTCTAGTGGATCCTCCAATATCTCATTGATTATGAGCTAAACAAAGACACAATGTATACTATTGTGTATTATGTACTAACATGTTGTTTTGTTGATACGTCATGAGTGCCGCATTGCAGTAATTTCTAAGCACTCTCTCAAATTTTATCTGTTCTTGATCGAGTAAATAGAAATATCAATTCATTGAGGATAATGTGCATTTTAAGTTGATGGGATTGCTTATTAAAATAACTTAGTTTGGATACCCATGATGTTTTCAATGATTTTAGTTAAAAAATTAGAATTAGAACTAAACTTCAGTTTTTATTGCTAACTTTATAATTAGGAACTAACTTTTAGTTTAAAATTAATTTTAGAATTAGGAATTAATAATTAGATTTTAAAAATAACATTACTCTTGGAATTAACAATTAGAAAAAAATAAAAAAAAAACTTTAGCTTGACGTAGTTCTCAACAAAGGGTGACTATCAAAGCCATTGTCGAAACGACTATCGATTGCTAGCCACTGCAGAGCAATTTTTTCTCTGCTTGGAAGTGGTTGTCGAAGTCGCTATCGAAACGGCTGTCAACAGCCAAAGAGCCCAGTTATAAATTGATCTTTGCGTTTCTTTTTCTCCACAGCCAAACACTTGTCTCCTTTCCACAACACCCTAGAGCAAAAATCCTTTCTTTCGATGGCTAAAAACCATTCCAGTGTAATTTTTTTCGAACTTTCAAAGATCTTCAAGCAAGTAAGACTTCTTCTCTTTAGTTTTTCTTTGAATTGCTCTTCGTAAAAAATAGATTTTTGTCTCAAAAACCTAGATCTACGATTTATAAGAACTAATTTGAGTAAAATAAATTTAGATCTTTAATCTTAGTAGATTTGGAGTGGTTTAGCAAATTTTTAAGGATTTTTGACGAATTTCATGGAATAATTGAAAATACATGCAAATTTAGGGTAAAATAAATAAAAATTTCAGCTTTTTAGCATAACAATTCATGAGTTATTTGAATAATTAACATATATCAAACTCATGCATTAATAGTAAAACTAAAATAGAGTATGATTAATTTTTGAAACAGGATTTGGAAAATACTAAATTGTGTAATTATAAAAAAAGAGGGGGAAAGAAAAGAACTTAAATATATAATATATGTGCTAAATTCATGCATAATTTTGAGAAATAATAACATTATATTAAGATTTTTTTTGTGGTTAACTTTGTGTATTGAGACCAAGTAAGCAAACCGCTTCCAAGAGGCTGAGAGTAGAATCTTCAAGCCCATCTTCTCCACGAAGGTACAAAGTTACAAAAACAGATAAGAAACTCTTGGAGAAGTATGAGAATTTTAACCTTTGGCCTAAATGAGCGGTTGATTACTCAAAAATATATGAGAATCTTGCCTTCAGAGCATAAATGCTGGCTGCAGTTTTAGAAGCAAATTTAATGCATAGACACACACTGGTGCTCAATGAACTTGTGCATAAATTTTATCTAATTTGCAACCGGCACATGGGAATCAATGTGCATAATCTATAGTAAGGGGCAGGGAAGTGCCACTTACAAAACAAGAGATTCTGAGTGCAATTCCTATATTCAATGTGCTTGAAGAGCACCCATTTTTTTATTGATATAGTAAATGAGATACCAAGAAAATCCCGCCGATTCAAAGAGCTCTATGCAAATCATAGTGATATCGT
>JAYEPQ010000001.1:8654224-8684224 GCA_036321105.1 Dracaena cambodiana | reverse complement strand
AATTTACCTTGAAAATCTCAAAAGGACAGAAATCTTTGTTTCCACAACCCTACACATAAAGGAATGATGAATTCAATAAATACATTAGTTACTAGATGGATAAAACACATAGTTGCCATAAAAGATAAAAACGACGAGCAAGTGCAAGAAACTAGTACTAGATGGAATCACATGGTATCCAAAAACAAAAAAAGTTAATAATAAATGCAAGAAAGTAAAATTTTCCAGGACTTAATTAGGGATGGAAACAATTTATTCTGATCATCTAGTCACGCAAGCTAAATTAACCAAAAATAATTCATTTGGTGTGACTGACTGCATGACTCACAAAAGGGGAGTTCCAAGTCAATGATACAAGTATTAGTCATGTTAGTCCCTGTGTCTAGGCAATCAAATACTTAATGTCACCAACCTTAAGGCTACGTTTGGTTTGAAAGAAAATGAAAGAAAGAAAGGAAATGGAAAAAGAAATAAAAAAGAAAAGAAATTGATAAGGAAAATAAGATTTTCTGTGTTGTTCGGTTCAAAGGGAAACTAAAAAAAAAAGTAAGAAAAAACAATATAAATTAAGAAAAGGAAATTTGTTCCAAACCCTCACCCCCTACCATGATTTCATGTGGTAATAGCACCAAATAATATTTTCTCCCATTTTTTCTAGGATAGAAAAGAGATGAATAGAAAATTTTGACTCTTATTTTCTCTAAGTGTCCTTTGACTCTCCTTTCTCTCAAATTTCTTCGCAACTAAACAATGAAAAGAACTTCCTTTCCTATTTTCTTTTCTTTTCTTTCACTTTATCTCAAACCAAAAAGGGCCTAATGGATCAAGAGTACAAGCAATTTCAGAGAAAGTATTAGCATAGTTTTAGCAATCTCTTCCAGTCATGCAGAAACAAAATCAGAATTCATCTCAACAGGGCTATCCAGGTTAAACACATAGGATCATCCTTCTTACTAACAAATTGCAATCCATAATTCTCATCTGTTAAGGTGGGCTAGCCTCATGGCCTGAGATAACCACCTTTATTAACCAAATCTTTATGGGTTGGATTTTATTTTTAAAACTACTTACTTCTATCCCATCCCTAATCAGTTGAGATATATGACCTTATCTTAGGACTGGATTGAAAATGTAGACGGAAATATTCAGTTCACAAGCTGAGAGAGAAAGAGAGAGAGAGAGAAACCAAGAACAAAGGTTGAGAGAAAGAGAAGAGACTATTGTTCATCTATTAATTGGATAGTCATCGATGGTCTGATTTGGCTTAAATTTCAGAAGTGTATTCCCACAACAAGATCGACGCACTCAATAGTTTGGATCATGGTTACGGTCTTTGTATAAAGTGTGATCCATTATTTACTTTTTTCGGTGTGTTTCTCAAAATCCTCCTCAAAGATGATGTTTATTTAGTCAAAAAAATGATTTCTTCATATTGTGATCCTCTAGTATTATCTAGAGGGTGTTGAATTGTATATCCCATTATTTTCATATAGCATAAAAGGGCAAGTGTCATATGTGATTTTTCCATAAGGATTGTCCATGTAAATCCTATGTGTTTGTATTGTCTATTGATTTGACCACTCCCGCATCTTATGGTTATTATTAGCTACTAACCTTACCGGTAATTTATTCAAGCTAATCATATTCTATCACCTGCAACAATTGGTATCAAAGCCCTAGTTGCTTAGTTAAAAATTTAAAATGAATAAAATGGAAGAAAAATGAGCCAGTATGATAAAATTGAATTCCTCAAATTATTTAACTTGGAAGCCTAGAATGGAAGATATTTTGTATTGCAAACATTTATATGAGCCCATTCATGGTGATGATGCTAGGTTAGCTAGTAAAACTAAAAATAGTGGGATGTGATGTATAGAAAAACTGTTGTTTATATCAAACAGTGGATTGATCAGAATATATTCTACCATGTCTCCCAAGAATCCAAAATCGATGTCTTGTGAAAGAAATTAGAATCTATGTATGAAAGGAAAACTACACAAAATAAAGTTTCTTTAATTAGAAGGCTTGTAACTCCAAAATACCAATATAGAAAAAATATCACAGAACATCTTAGTGATTTTTAGGGCTTGATGAACCAGTTAAATACCATAAAGATCTTGATGATGAGTTCCAAGTATTGCTTTTGCTCATTTTTTTTGCCTTATAGTTAAGATACTCCAACTGTATCACTAAGTAATTCGGCATTGAATGGACAGTTAATCATGGATATGGTCAAAGATAGTCGGTTGAATGAAGAAACCAAAAGAAAAAAGTTAGGTACAATGTCTTTTGATGGTGATGCACTTGTTTCAGAGAGGGAAGAAGCCAGAACCGCGACTCCTGTCCTAACATCAGCAGAGATCGATCCAGAGGAAAATCATAATCCAGAAAAGACAACTATTGCTATCATTGTAAAAAATTTTGGCATTGGAAAAGACAATGCAGACAATTCAAACAAGAGCAGAAAAATAATAAAGGTGAAGGAAAGAAGTAGGAACAGAAAGAGACTATTGCAGTTGCAGTTGATATTGATAAAATCATTGTGTCTGATTTCAAGATTATAGACATGAGAGATATTTGTTTGGAAACCAGTACTGAGTACAAGATGGTTCTTTAAGACATCAGACATATTCCTGATATTCGGCTGAATTTGATCTCCATTGGCAAGCTTGATCATGAATGTTTCAACAATCAATTTGATGAAGGTAAATGAGAATTCATCAAGGGTTCTCTACTGATAGTCAGAGGAAAGAAGTCAAACTCATTGTATGTGATGCAAGCAAAAGATCGGTAAGGGAGAGGTCAAAACAGCTAAATCAGACTATTGAATTTTAGCATAAGAGGCTAGGTCACTTTTGTGAGAAGGGGCTCTTAATTCTCATTAAGAAGAATGTCCTTCTAGATTTCAAAGGTATGTTGTCCTTAGAGCCTTATTCACATAGTTTACATGGAAGGGCACATAGACATACATTTCATAGTTTTCCTCTATCTAGAAAGAAAAATATTCTTGATTTAATCCATACTGATATTTGCAATATGAGTGATAGAACTCTAGGTGGTGTGCTTTATTTTGTTATATTTATTGATGATCATTCCAAAAAACTTTGGGTTTTTTCTTTGAAGACAGATGCTAAATGTCTTTAAGTATTTCCATATCAAAATTGAAAGAGAAACGGAAAGACAATTAAAATATGCAAAGTCAAACAATGATGGTGAGTATAGAGGGCCATTTGAAAAATATTGCAATACTTATGATATCAGGCTTTAGAAGTCAATTCTAAAGACTCATAAACAGTATCTTCTTGGGTTATACACATGAAGAGTTTGGATATAGATTATGGGTTTCAGAAAACAAAAAGATAATCTAAAGTAGAGTTGTTACCTTCTTCGAAGATCAAATAGTTACTGATAATAAGAAAACTGAGAAATCTATATCCTTAGTTGATGCTCCAGTTTATTTAGATCCAATTCCACCACCTGTATTAGATGATAGTCATTAAGATCTATAACAAATTGATATTCCTATAAGTGATATACAAGTAGAAGAGAAGGTACAACAGTCACCAGCACCACCACCAATAGAGCCTTAAGAAGATCAGATAGAGAACGCAGAGTTTCCATGAGATATCCTCCTAATGAATATATTTTGCTTACAGATGGGAGAATGCTAGAAGACAACCTTGAGTCTATGTCTCATAAGAAGAAAGAAAAATGGCTTTTAGCTATGTAAGAAGAAATGAAATCCCTACAAAAGAATAACACTTATGATTTGGTGAAATTGCCGTAAAGCAAGAAAGCATTGAAAAACAAGTAGGTATGTAGACTGAAGTGCGACTCCTCCATGTTGAATCACGGTTACAACAAGACAAATTTTAACCATTATATACTCATTAAGAAATTTTCCAATGATGATTTTATTATCCTCTTATTTTATGTTGATAATATACTAATTGTTGGTCATGATGCTAATAAAATTGATACGTTAAAGAAAGGGCTCAGCAAGTATTTTGCAATGAAAGACTTAGGATTAGCAAACCAAATTCTTTGTATGAAAATTTCTCATGATAGGCAGAATAGAAGGTTTGGGTTGTCACAAGAAAAGTATATTGAAAAGGTTTTTGAAAGGTTTGACATGAGTATAGCTAAAGCAATCAGTTTCCAACTTGCAAGTTATTTCAAACTTAGAAAGAAAAAAAATGAAGAATATGCCTTATGCATCTATAGTTGGTAGCTTGATCTATGTTATGGTACACACAAGGCCAAGTATAGCTCATGCAGTTGATGTTTTTAGTCGATTTATCTCTAATCTGAGTAAAAAAACATTGGGCTGTTGTGAAGTTGATCCCTCTTCATCTCTCCCTACCCCCATTGTCTCCTAGGGCTCAAAATCCCTCTATGTTGTTTATCGGATCTAGACATACCTCGTCATCCTGGCGAATCTAAATATGAAGATGTGACCTAGTAGGTGCACTTCACCTATCTTACATCTTATAAAGAAGGAACAGGAGATTAGGCATTGCTTGGTCTTGGGAATCGTTGCATCGTGAGCTTGTGGTAGTTTATCCAAGCCAATATTCTTTTTGACATTCAACTTTTATCCCAGTAGATTCAGATATCTGAAAGACACTTCAAGTTTTTGTTCGTGTTATGGCAATTGTAAACCTATGTTAGATGGCTATATAGATGCTGATATAGCCAGTGATATTGATTCCAAAAAATCTACCTCCAGATATATAATGACTTTTGCAGAGAGAGCAGTGTCATAATAGTCCAAATTACATGAATATGTTGCTCTATCTACCACAGAGACAGAGTACACTGCACTAGTTGAAGCTCGCAAGAACATTTTATGATCAAAAAGATTTATGAAGGAGCTGAGCTAAAGTAAAAAAAGTATATTGTTTACTACGACAGTTAGAATATCATCCATCTTAACAAGAATCCAGGACTTCATTTGAAATTTAAGCACATTGATGTTAGATATTATTGCATTTGTGATGTGTTGGAAATAAAGTTATTACATTTCATAAAGAACTATATTGATAAGAACAAACCGGATATGATGACTAAAATATTGCCTAGAGAGAAACTAAACTTTTGTAGAAAATCAGCAGGGTTAGTAGAATCCTCTTTGCGAGTTAGGAGGGGGAGATTGTTAGGCTGGGCTAGCCTCATGAAGAGTTAATTATCTTTAGTAACCAAACCTTTATGGTTAGAATAATATTTTTAAAACTATCTAGTACTATCCCTTCCTTAACCTATGGAAGGATGTGACCTCAACTTGAGACTGGATTGAAAATGTAATTGGAAAAATTCACTTCACAGGTTGAAAGAAAAAATTAAAAAAGTAAAAGAGAGCAAAGGTTGAGAGAAGGAGAATAGACTATTGTTCATTTGTTGATCGTGCAATTATCTATGGCCCGATTTGGCTCAAATTTCAGGAGCGTGTTTCAAATAATGAGATCTATGGATCAACTGTTTGAATAATTGTTTCAGTCTCCGGATAAGTGTGATCCATCCTTTACTCTTTTTGGTATTTGTCAATATCCACCTCAAAAGTGATGTTTGTTTAGCCAAGAATTGATTTCTTGATATTGTGATCCTCTAGTATTATCTAAAGAGCGTAGAATTTTATATCCCATTATTTTTATATAGTGGAAGAAAGAAAGTGTCATCTATATTTTTTCCTATAAGGATTTTCGCATAAATCCCATGTGTTTGCATTGTCTATTGATTTATTGCATCTTATGGTTATTGTTAGCTACTAATGTTTTGCTCAAGGCAATCCTATTTAATCACCCTAACATCATCCAACTGTAAATTCTCATTATTGAATAATAACACATTCTCCATATAAGAATGATGGGAGTGATAAAATGAGATTAGTTTGAATAAATTACCAGTAAGATTAGTAGCTAACAACAACCACAGGATGCAATAATGATCAAATCAATAAACAATGCAAACACACGGGATTTACATATAAAACCCTATGGGAAAAAACCACAGATGGCACTTGTCTTTTTCCACTATATGAAATAATGGGATATATAGTTTTACCCTCTTTAGATAATACTAGAGAATCACAACATTAAAAAAATCTGTTCTTGGCTAACCAAGCATCATTTTTGAGGTGGATTTTGAGAAATATAAGGGAGTAAAAGAATGGATCATACCTTATACAGAGACTAAAAATATGTTCCAAACTATTGAATGCATAGATCTCGCTTTCGAAATTTGCTCATGAAATTTGAGCCAAATCAGACCCCCAATGATTGCCCGATTAATCGATGAATAATGGCCTCCTCTCCTTCTCTCAACCTCTGCTCCTTGTTTTTTTTTCCTTCTCCCTTCTACATGACTATAAAATGAATTTCCATCTACACTTTTAATCCAATCTCCAGAATAAGGTCATAGCCCACTTTAGATTAAGGAAAGGATAGGAGTAGATTATTCTAAAAATATTAACCAAACCATAAAGATTTGGTTAACAAAGGTGATTGCCTTTTCATGAGGTAGGCCTACCTAACAATCTCATCCTCTAGACTTGTGAAGAGGGCCCCGCTAATCCTGCTAATTTTCTGCAAAAGAATTAGCTTCTCTCTAGGCATGCTTTAGTCATCATATCCGATCCATTCTGATGCGAACCTTGTCAAGAATAACGAGACCCGTAGAAGAAAAGGAGAAAATCCAAGAACGTTCTCGATCAGGTTTGGATGGGAGACCTCGACCCGTTGCTTCAACAAAAACAAGAACCTCGGTATAACTGACCTCAACCCGTTGTTTAATGCGAAGCAAGAACCTTGGTATAAGGAAGACGCCACAAACAGTAGTGGAAAGCCATTTGATAAGTCGATGATGAACGCCACGGAAGAATTCCAATAAGTTCGAATAGTCCTTCAAAGAACCAAAAAGAATAAACTCACAAATTATCTATAAACTGTCTCCCTTCTATTCCATTAGACACCTTTTAATAGGCTAAAAAAATACAAGAAAAGTTTCCTACAAGGAAAGTTTAAGAAATAGAAACAAAACAAATGGAAACATCAGCCCCTTAATTTGGCTGATCAATACAAGGAAAGTTCTAGAAATAAAACAAAACGAAACAATCAATTTTGACCAGATTCTTCTACTAGTTGAATCATATTGATGCATATTTGTTGAACTCGTGAACCATCCTCAATGGGCCTCCATGAATTTGCTTGAGCCCAAACCTCTTGAATCAGCCCATTAAGTGCATCTTTGAACTTCTTTCCTTGTGCTCTTGTAACCGGCCCAGTTGAAATTTGAACTGGCTCCTTTGTAGTCAAGCTATTATTTGCATCATTCCCCTCCTCTTGAAAAGGATTTGCCCTCAAATCATCACCTACATCAAAATGACTCAAATCAGTAACATTGAAAGTAGCACTAACATTGTACTCACCGAACAAATTTAGCTTGTAAGCATTGTCATTGATGCGCTCTAGAACTTGGAACGGACCATCCCATCTTGGAAGTAGTTTGAAATGTCTTTGCGCCGGAAATCTCTCTGTTCTCATATGCAACCACACCCAATCTCCGGGTTCAAAAATAAGCTTGTGATGCCCCTTGTTGGCTTGTTTTGCATACTGCTCCGTTCTTCTCTCAATATTGAGCCTTGCCTTCTCATGTATCTGCTTAACAAAATCAGCCTTTTTCTTTCCATCAAAATTAACACGCTCAGAAACAGGTAATGGAGATAAATCCAATGGAGTCAAAGGATTAAACCCATAAACAATTTCAAACAGTGAGAATTTAGTAGCATAATGAATAGATCTATTATAAGCAAACTCAACATGTGGTAAATACTCTTCTCATATTTTGATGTTCTTTTTAATTATTGCTCTCAATAAAGTAGACAAAGTCCTATTTACTACTTCGGTTTAACCATTAGTTTGTGGGTGACAAGTAGTAGAAAACAAAACCTTGGTACCTAGCTTACACCATAAAGTCTTCCAAAAGTAGCTCAAGAACTTAGCATCTCTATCCGAAACAATGGTTCTAGGCATGCCATGCAATCTCACAAACTCCCTAAAGAACAAATCAGCAACATGCGAAGCATTATCCGTTTTGTGACATGAAATAAAGTGTGCCATCTTAGAAAATCTATCCCCAACCACAAAAATCGAATCTCTTCCACGTTTAGTCCTAGGTAATCCTAACACAAAGTCCATGGAAATATCAATCCAAGGCTCACTAGGAATGGGCAAAGGAGTATACAAACCGTTGGGCTGCACTTTGGATTTAGCTTGCATACATGTGATACATCTACCACAAATTCGCTCAGTATCTCGTTTCATGTGTGGCCAATAGAAGTGTTCCTGCAAAATAGCTATGGTTTTAGCAACCCCGAAATGTCCCATTAATCCCCCTCCATGGGATTCCTGCACTAACAAATCCCTCAAAGAACAGTTAGGCACACATAATTTATTTTCTCGAAATAAGAACCCATCATGTCTAAAGAATTTACCACAAGCATTTTTCTCACAAGCCCGATATTCTTCACAAAATTCATGGTCATCAATGTATAAACTTTTAATGTGTTCAAAACCAAGCAATTTGCATCAAGTGTAGAGAGTAATGCATACCTGCGTGCATTGGCGACCACATTCTCCTTACCTTGCTTATACCTGATGACATATGGAAATGTCTCAATGAACTCAACCAAACAAGCATGCCTTTTATTTAGCTTGTGTTGGCCCTTCATGTGTTTCAAGGACTCATGATCTGTATAAATCATGAACTCTTTAGGCCATAGGTAGTGCTGCCATGTCTCCAAAGCTCGAACCAATGCATACAACTCCTTGTTATAAGTCAGGTAATTTAAGATTGCCTCGCTTAATTTCTCACTGAAGTAAGCAATTGGTTTCCCTCCTGCATAAGAACTGCGCCTATGCCAATACCTGAAGCATCACATTCAATCTCAAACGTTTTAGAAAAGTTAGGTAAAGACAATAAGGGGGCGTTGGTTAGCGTCTCTTTGATTAGTTGAAACGCCTTCTCTTGTTCTTCTCCCCATCTAAATCTGACATTCTTCTTGATCACTTCGGTAAGTGTTGCGGCTATGCTACTAAAGTCCTTCACAAACCACCGGTAAAAACTAGCAAGTCCATGAAAACTACAAACATTGCTTACACTTGTGGGACTAAACCACTCTCAGATTGCACGTACCTTCTCTTCATCAACCTGTATACCCTGTGCACTAACAACAAATCCCAGAAATACAAGCTTATCGGTGCCAAAAGTACACTTTTTCAGGTTAGCAAATAACTTTTCTTTCCTAAGCACATCTAAAACTGATTTCAAATGTACAGCATGATCAGCCAAGTTTTTGCTATAAATGAGTATATCATAAAAATAGACAACAACAAACCTGCCGATAAATGCTCGCAAAACATAATTTATAAGTCTCATAAAAGTGCTTGGTGCATTAGTCAACCCAAAAGGCATAACTAACCATTCATACAAACCATATTTTGTTTTAAAGGCAGTTTTTCATTCATCTCCTTTCATTCTAATCTGATGATAACCACATTTTAAATCAATCTTAGAGAACACACAAGAATCATGCAACTCATCTAACATGTCATCTAAGCGAGGAATAGAATGATGATACTTTACCGTTATGTTGTTGATGGCTCGGCAATCAACGCACATTCTCCACGTCCCATCCTTCTTAGGTACAAGTAAAACCGGAATGGCACACGGACTCATGCTCTCCCTCACATACCCCTTCTCTAACAACTTACTTACCTGCCGTTGAAGCTCCTTTGTCTCCTCGAGATTGCTCCTATAGGCTGATCGGTTTGGAATTGTCGCACCGGGAACAAAATCAATTTGATGTTCAATCCCACGAATTGGTGGTAATCCATGTGGTGTTTGCTCGGGAAAGACATCCTCAAATTCCTGAAAAAGAGAAACAACAGAACTGGGCAAAGCAGGATCAAGTTCGTTAGTATTTAAAAATGCCTCTTTGTACAAAAGTACAATCATCGGCTGATTTGAAAACATTGCTCGCTTAATCTCACTCACTTTTGCATAGAAATTCTTTTGTTTTCTCTCTGATTTTCTCTCAATGGCTGAATTTTGATTTTCTTTTTCTCTCTCATTTTGCTCGGCCACTCTCTGATTTTCACTCTTTTTCTTTTGCTCACTCTCTTTCTTTTGATCACTCTCTTTTTTTTTTATCACTCTCTTTTTGCAACCTCACTTGATCTTCATAAACTTGTTTTGGTGTCACTGGCACAAGAGTGATGGGTTTTCGTTTGAGCACGAATAAGTATTTATTGGTGAAGCCATCATGTTTAACTTTCCGATCGAATTGCCACGGTCGGTCTAATAGCAAATGTCCAGCTTGCATCGGAACTACATCACACAAAACTTCATCTTCATATTGTCCGATGCGGAATGAAACCAAAACCTGCTTATTTACCTTTACCTCACCACTATCATTCAGCCATTGTAACTTGTACGGCCTAGGATGTTTCAGTGTAGGCAGTCCTAATTTCTCCACCAAGGTTGTGCTTGCAACATTAGTACAACTTCCTCCATCAACAATCATACTACATAACTTGTCTTTGACGTAGCACCTAGTATGAAAGATGTTCTCCCACTGCACTTCTTCAATTTCTTTTGCTTGCAAGCTTAGAAGTCTTCTTGACACCAACAATTCACCTTGAACTGCATATTCTTCTTCATCTACGTCCTCCAATGGTGGCATAGAGTCGGTATCGGACTCATCGTCGGTTTCAATCTCTCCATTATCCCTTATTACCATGACTCTTTTGTTTGGGCATTGACTTGCTATGTGACCCCTGCCTTGACATTTAAAACACTTAATGTCACGATTTCGAGAAGTGGAAGGGTCAGATTTACCTTGAGTGCCATTTGGTTGTCTCTTGTTTTGGCTCGAATTTAGGTTTTGCAGCTGGTTTCTCCTCTTTCTTCACATGACTCGGTTTCCATGGGAAAAAATCCGAATTATGGGATGCACATGTACCACCTCTCCTCTTGAGTTGTTGCTCCACCTTGATGGCCATGTGCACCATATTCTCTAATTCCACATAATGCTGCATCTCCACCTTGTCATGAATTTCTTGATTCAAGCCATTCAAGAACCTAGCCATAGTAGCTTCTCGGTCTTCTTCGATATTAGCCCGGATCATAGCAATTTCCATCTCTTAATGATAATCCTACACTCTCCAGTTACCTTGTCGAAGCGTTTGCAATTTATTGTACAACTCCCGGTGGTAATGCCTGGGCACAAACCGCTTCATCATTACTATTTTCATCTCTTCCCATGTCTCAACCGGTCGTTCCCTATTTCGCCGCCTGTTCAATACTAATTGATCCCACCACACAATAGCATAGTCAGAAAACTCAATGGCAGCAAATTTTACCTTCTTCATCTTAGAGTAGTTGTGGCAATCGAACACTAACTCCACCTTTTTCTCCCACTCAAGATAAGCCTCAGGGTCGTTTCTTCCTTGAAATGCTGGAATCTTCATCTTAATACTACCCAAGTTGCTATCTTCCCGATTCCTATCTTCTCTAAACCGCCATCCATATCTCCTATTACCAACAACTGAACCCCAATCTTCTTCTTCATCAAAACCAGCCCCATAATACTCTCCATCTTCATCTCTCACTCTCCGATGTTGAACTCTTTCCCTCCTATGCACCTTATGAGTGCTTTGTGGCTGCTCCAAACGTGTATTCTCCATCCGATCAATCCGCTCATGTACCTACTCCAATTCTAACCTCATCACACGTCTCATCTCACTCATCATGGCTTCCATGAGCAACTTTGGGTCAGCCATCCCTGTAGCACCTTCGGTGATGCTCTTTTCACTGTTGTGAGACATGATTGCTGCAAATCAAAGTTAGAAAACAACAAAAAGAGGAAAGGACCTCACACACTCCCTCACGTGTTTTCACTCAAAGAATGATTCACTCAATTCCACTCGTGTTTCACTCAGTATAATAGGCTTTTACCCACTAATATGCTCACCACTCTTGCCTTTTTCCACTCGATAATCCTCTTTCAGTTCTTTTGAAACTATTCGAACAATATTCAAAATTCGAGGAGATTTTTGGGCTTATTGGAAACAAATGAAAGAGAATCTTTTTGCTCCCTTTTTTTTTACCTTTTTTTCGGATCTTTTTTTTTCGGATCTTTTTTTTTTGATTTTTTTTTTCAGATTCTTTCTTTCGTTAATAACAGAACAAGATTTAGAATGGGGTAGAAGAAAGAAATTCGGCTAGATAAGAAAAGGAAACTAAATTTAAATGGGATAGGCAAACCTTAGACGAGAAATCCTTGGCTCTGATACCAAATAATGCAAACCCCGTCAAGAATAACGTGACCCGTAGAAGAAAAGGAGAAAATCTAAGAACCTTCGCGATCAGGTTTGGATGGGAGACCTCGACCCGTTGCTTCAACAAAAACAAGAACCTCGGTATAATTGACCTCAACCCGTTGTTTAATGCGAAGCAAAAACCTTGGTATAAGGAAGACGCCACAAACAGTAGTGGAAAGCCGTTTGATAAGTCGATGATGAACGCCACGGAAGAATTTCGATAAGTTCGAATAGTCCTTCAAAGAACCAAAGAGAATAAACTTACCAATTATCTGTAAACTGTCTCTCTTCTATTCCATTAGATGCCTTTTTATAGGCTAAAAAATACAAGGAAAGTTCAAGAAATAGAAACAAAACAAAAAAAAACAATCAGCCTCTTAATTTGGCTGATCAATACAAGGAAAGTTCTAGAAATAAAACAAATAGAAACAATCAATTTTGACCAGATTCTTCTACCAGTTGAATCATATTGATGCATCTTTGCTGAACTCGTGAACCATCCTCAATGGGCCTTCACGAATTTGCTTGAGCCCAAACCTCTTGAATCAGCCCATTAAGTGCATCTTTGAACTTGTTTCCTTGTGCTCTTGTAACCGGCCCAGTTGTAATTTGAATTGGCTCCTTTGTAGTTAAGCCATTATTTGCATCACATTCTTATTGCTATGGATATTCATTAGAAATAATAACTTTATCTCCAACACATCACAATCCTAATGATATCTTACAGTAATATGCTTAGATTTCGAATGAAGTCCTAGATTCTTGCTAAGATGGATGGCACTCTGTCATAGTAAAAAATATACTTCTCTTGCTTCAAGTCCAACTCTTTCATAAATCTTTTTAACCACAAAGTTTCCTTGCAAGGTTCAACTACTGTAATGTACTCTGCCTCTGTGGTAGATAAAGCAAGACATTTCTGCAATTAGACTGCCATGATACTGCTTCCCAACAAAAGTCATCATAAGTTCAGAAGTAGATTTACTAGAATCAATATCACCAGTCATATATTCATCGATGGACCTATCTAACTTTTCTTTACCACTGTCATAACACAAACACAAACTTAAATTGACTCTAAGATATCTGAATATCTACTTCACTGCAGCCCAGTGTTATTTACCCGGATTGTGAGAAACCGACTAAAAAAACCAACAGTATGAGAGATATCTGGGCTCGTTCATACTATAGCATACATCAAGCGACCAACTATAGATGCATAAGGCACATTCTTCATTTTTTTCTTCTCCTTTCTCACTTGGAGGATATTGCTTAGAACTAAGCTTGTAATGACCTGTAAGTGGAGAGTAGACTGTTTTTGCCATACTTCTGCCAAACCTTTCCAAAATATTTTCGATAAATTTTTCTTGTGACAACCAGAACCATCTATTATGCTTGTCATGATAAATTTTCATACCAAAAATTTGCTTTGCCCATCCTAAATTTTTCATTGCAAAGGACTTGCCAAGCTCTCTCTTTAATACATCAATTTTACTAGCATCATGACCAACAATCATCATGTTATCAATATAAAGTAAGAGACTAGTAAAATCATCAAAAAAATTCTTACTAAACACACAATGGTCAGAATTGGTTCTATTGTAACCATGATTTGGCATAAAGGAGTCAAAATTTTTGTACCACTTGTCTTGAGACCATACAAGCTCTTCTTCAATTTGCATACAAGGTTTTCTTTATCATTTTCTCTAGACCATTATGGTTGTTCCATATATATCTCTTTGTTCAAATCATAATGGAGGAATGTCGTTTTACATCAAGTTGTTCAATTTTCATATTCAAACTAGCAGCTAAACCAAGAACAACTATAATAGAAGACATATTTATAAAAGGAGAGAATATCTCATCAAAATCTATACATTTCTTCTGACAACATCCATTCATAACCAGCTTTGTTTTGTACCTTGGTTGTGAGCTATTCTCCTGAGCTTTCAGTCTATATATCCATTTGTTTTTCAATGCTTTCTTGCCTTTCGGTAGTTTTACCAAATCATAAGTATGATCCTCTTGCAAGGATTTTACTTCATCTTGCATAGTTGAAAGTCATTCTTCCTTCTTCTCATGAGACATGGCCTCATGGTAGTCTTCTGGCTCTTCCCCATTAGTAAACAATAAATATTCACTGGAAAGATATCTAGTAGTGGCTCTTGCACTCTCTATCTGATCTTCTTAATGAGGCTTTACTAGTAGTACGTACTCATGGTGTCTGTTGTATCTACTCTTCTACTAGCATCTCACATACAGGAATATCAATCTGTTCTAGATCTTGATGATCTTCATCTAATACTGGTGGAGAAATTGGATCCAAATTAACTAGAGCATTAACTGAGCATGGAGAGTGCTCAGTTTTCTCAATATCATTAACTGTCTGACCTTCGAAGAAAGTTAGATATCTACTTTGGATAACCTTTCTATTTTCTAAATCCAACAATCTATATCCAAACTCTTCATGTGCATAACCCTACAAAATACACTCTTTTACTTTACTATCAAGTTTGGATCTCTCATCTCTAGAAACATGAATAAATACGCTGCAGCCAAACACCTTAAATGCTATAAGAAACATTTTTCCTTGTCCAAACTTGCTCTGGAATGTCACCATCCAAAGGAACTGAAGGAGAATGATTATTAAGTCAATTGCAGTTCTCATTGCCTCGCCCCAAAATGATTTTGGTAACTTGGTGTGGAACAATATACATATGATCCTTTCTATAATTATTTTATTCACTCTCTATAACACCATTCTGTTGAGAAGTCTTTGGAACTGTCTTCTCAAGCCTAATGCCATGGATATTGCAATATTTTTTGAATGGCCCTCTGTACTCACCACCATTGTCCGTCCTTACATATTTCAATTGACTTCCCATTTCCCTTTCAATTTGACATGGAAATGCTTGAAGACATCTAGCACCTAGTCTTTAGATTTCAAAGCAAAAGCCCAAACTTTTCTGTAATGATCATCAATAAATGTAACAAAATAAAGTGCACCACGTAAAGTTCTATCACTCATACTGCATACATCTGTATGGATTAAATCAAAAATATTTTTCTTCTAGATGGAGAAAAGCTATGAAATGCATGTCTATGTGCCTTTCTATATAGACAATGTGAGTAAGGTTTTAGAGATGTACTTTTCATATCTAGAACATTCTTCTTAGCAAGAATTGAGAACCTGTTCTCGCTCATGTTGCTGAGGCTCTTATGCTAAAGCCCAATAGAGTCTAAATGAACTGCATTCATCTTTCATTTACCGAGCTTGACTTACATCACATACAATGTGTTTGACTTCTTTCCTCTGGCTATCATGAGAGAATCCTTGGTGAGTTTCATTTACCTTCACCAAATTAATTACTGAAACCTTCATCATCAAGCTTGCCAATAGAGATCAAATTCAACCGAATATCAAGAACATGTCTGACATATCTGAGAATCAACCTGTACCCAGTACTATAATCTTGGATGCACCATCATTTCCAATGCCTATAATCTTGGATGCACCATCACTTCCCATCATTACATAGCCAAAGTCACCGCTAATGTAAATGTGAATAAAATCTGTGTGTGAAGCAACATGGTATGAACCACCCAAATCAATAATCCAACTACTATCTTGGCGTGCAATATTAACACAAGTTTCATTAGATACAATAACTACATCAATATCAGTTACAATTGCAGTAGTCTCTTTCTGTTTCTACTTCTTTCTATGGCCGTTGTTATTTTTCTTCTCTTGTTTGAGCTGTCTGCATTCACTTTTCAAATGCCCAAATCTCTTCCAATGATAACACTGCTTATCTTTTCTTGACTATGATTTTCCTCTAGATCGATCTCTATTGAAGTTATAAGTTGCGGCTCCGGCTTCTTCCCTGTCTGTATTTCCTCTCTGAAACAAGTGCATCACCATCAGAAGAAGTCATACCTGATTCTTTTCTTTTGGATTTTTTATTCAACAAACTATCTTTGAGCATATTCAAGGCTAACTATCTATTCAGTACTGAATTACTTAGTGATACACCTAGAATGTTCCAATTATCAGGTAAAGAACTAAGCAATAATAATACTTGGAGTTCATCATCAAGAATCATCTTCATGGAAATTAACTCATTCACCAAGTTTTGTAAATCACCGAGAAGTTCTGTAACATTCTTTCCATCTTGATATTTTAGATTTACAAGCCTTCTAATTAAAGAAATTTTATTCTGTGTAGTTTGCCTTTCATACATAAATTCTAATTTCTTCCACAAGACATTAACTCCAGATTCTTAGGAGACATGGTGGAATACACTTTGATCAATACACTAACTGATATAAGCAATAGCTTTTTATGCATCAAATCCCACTCTTTATCGGTTTTGTTAGCTGACCTAGCATCATCACCTTGAACGGATTCATGCAAATCCTTACAATACAAAATATCTTCCATTCTAGATTTCTAAATTGAAGAATTTGAAGAATTCAATTTTATCATACTGGCTCTCGTTTCTTCCATTTTATCCATTTTAAAATTTTATAAAGCAATCAAGGCTCTGATACCAATTGATGGGAGTGATAATATAAGATTAGATAGAATAAATTACCGGTATGAACCATTGGAAAAGAATAATTGAACATAAATTGAGGCAGACTGCTAAAATATCAGAGAATGAGTTTGGATTCATGCCGGGACAATCAATAACAGAACCTATTCATTTACTTCGTCAACTTATAGAGTGATTTCGAGAGAGAGAGAGAGAGATTTGCATATAATATTTATTGACCTAGAGAAAACTTAGATAAGGTACCACAAGAAGTGTTTTGATAAATATTGATGAAGAAAAGAGTCTCAATCAAGTATATAGATATAATTAAGGATATGTATGATGGAGTAGTAGCTAATATCAGAACATATGATGGTCTAACAATTGATTTCTCTATCACAATTAGATTGCATCAAGGATCTATATTGAGCCCGTTCATATTTATTATAATGATGGATGAGCTTACTAGAGCTATTTAGGATGAGATACCTTAGTGTATTTTATTTGTTGATGATATTATCTTAGTTTATGAGACAAGAGTAGAGATAAATGTCAAGTTAGAGTTATGGAGGCACACATTAGAATCTAGAGGTTTTAGATTAAGTAGGTTTAAAATAGAGTATATGGAGTATAAATTTAATAATCAACGGACCCTAGACTATAGTGCTGAACACTGGATGGGTAAGAGATACAAATGAGCAGTCAGTTTAGGTATTTGTGTTCTATTATTTAGAATGATAAAGAGATCGATAGTATACCAACTATAGGATACAAGCTGACTGGTTGAAATAGAAGAGTGCAATGGGAGTTATATGTGATCGTAACATTCCGTAAAGGCTGAAAAGAAAATTTTATAGGACTATTATTAGGCTAGGTTTATTATATGACACGTAATGTTGCATTATAAAGAAACATCATTTACAGAAGCTAAGTGTAACAGAGATGCACATGCTTCGCTAGATATGCGGCAACACTGGGAGAGATAAAAGTGAGAAATAAAAATATTCGTGTTAAGGTAGACATAACCCCTATCGATGAGAAGATGGGAGAAAATTGCTTTTAATGGTTTGGTCATGTGTAATGTAGACTTATAAAAAACACCAATTCGATGAGAAGAGCTTATTAATGTAGGATAAGTTAAAAGAGCGAAAAGAAAACCGAAGAAAATATGAATGGACGTGATACAAAAAGATATAGATTTTAGATATTTAAATGAGATATTACTTGATAGGAATCAATGGAGAAGGATTATCAATGTGATCTATCCGGCGTGATTCTCTTCTGCTTCATGTAACATGTCCCAATTACTTGGGTTAAAAGGCTTAGTTGATGTTATTGTTGTTGTTGGATTGAATAAATTACTGGTAAGATTAGTAGCCAAAAATAACCACAAAATGCAATAACGATCAAATTAACAAACAATGCAAACACACGGGATTTACATAGAAAACCCTTGTGGGGAAAAACCATGAATGACACTGGCCTTCTTTCGCTATATTAAAATAATGGGATATATAATTTTACCCTCTCTAGATAATACTACAGGATAACAATTTCAAGAAATCTATTCTTGGCTAAATAAGCATCACCTTCGAGATGAATTTTGAAAAACACAAGAGTGTAAACATATGGATCACACTTTATACAGAGACGAAAAACATTATCCACATAGTTGGATGCGTAGATCTCACTCTGGGGACTATGCTCTTGAAATTTAAGCTAAATCAGATCAACGATGATGGCCCAATCAACTAACGAATAATAACCTCTTCATTTTCTCTCAACCTCTGCTCTTTGTTTTTTTTTCCCCTACCTTTTTACATGACTGTAAACTGAATTTCCATCTACATTTTTAATTCAATCCCCAAAATAGTGTCATATCCCTCTTTAGATTAGGGAAAGGATAAGAGTAGGTTATTCTAAAGGTATTATCCAAACCATAAAAATTTGGTTAACAAAGGTGATTGCTCTTCATGAGGCGGGCCCACCTAACAAAGAATACCCCAGATATGTTTTTGAGGAACAACAATAGTGAGAACATAGGAAGAAAAAGTAACAGGGTACAAGAGCACTGGTGGAAGGATGCTCTCAACAAGATTTTAACAGAGTCCTATGGCGATGGGAGAAAAGATATCGGCTCCTTTCTAAGGAGCAAAAGAACAATATTTTGGAGGAAATAGATTCTCTAGAGAAAACATAAGAGACCAGACTACTAAATTTGGATGAGAATTCCAAATTGATCAAACTGAGAAAGTCCATAGAGGAAATATATAGAAAAGAAGAAATTATGTTGAAACAAATAGCCCGATGTAAGTGGTTAAAGGAAAGAGACGCTAATACTACCTTTTTCCATAGATCTGCCAACATGCGCAGAAAGGTGAATACAATCCATACATTGAAGTCGGAGGAAGGATTGATCCAAGGTCCTGGGCTACACGAACACATATATCTGTACTTCAAGAAACTGTTTATTGGGTGGAAGAAATTTTTAGGATTCGAATGAAGATAATGCTTGAACCACCAACCTGGATCTAAGTGATCTGGAAATAGAGTTTCAGAAAAAGGAGATCAAACAGGCTGTATGGGATTTGGGTCCCGATAAAGTCCCAGGCCCAGGTGGATTTCCTCTTTTTTTTCTATAGGACCTGTTGGTAGGAGATCACGGGAGACCTGATAAAGATGATTGAGGAGGCATTCAGAGGTGAAGTTAGATTAGATAGGATCAATTACTTTGTCATCACACTTATTCCCAAAAGGGAGCAAGCAGAATGTATTGGGGATTATAGACCTATTGCTTTACTAAAGAGCTCTATAAAAATAATCACGAAAATTTTAGCCAAACGTCTTGCTCCCAGATTACAACAAATGATTGGAGAGTACCAAACTGGTTTCATAACAGGAAGAAACATATTGGAGGGGATGGCCTCAGCATATGAAGTTATAAATCAATGTAAGAAAACCAGATCAAATGGGTACATTCTCAAACTGGACTTTGTAAAAGTATATGTTATGGTGGATTGGGATTGCCTAATAAAAGTATTATATCTTTGGGGTTTTGGACGAAGGTGGATCTTATGGATAACAAATTGGCTATATTCAGCTAAAGCACAGATTGTTGTTAACGGTGAAATGGGCATGGAGATACTACTCAAGAGAGGACTACAACAAGGGGACCAACTCTCCTCCCTCATGTTTATCCTCGTGACAGACGGGCTAAACAACATGCTCAGGAAGATGGAAAATGAGGGTCTTATAAGGGGCCTGGCAGGATCTGCATCCACTTCTTACATCAATCTTCAATATGCGGACGACACACTCATCTTCGGTGAAGATAGTGTTTCTGATGCAATTCACATAAAATGGGATCTTTGTTATTTCGAAGCCTGGTTAGGCTTAAGGATCAATTTCTCAAAAAGTGCCTTTATTTGTTTAGGGGCTAGGAATCTTACTATTAATCTCATTCTCGAGATTTTTAGAAGTAAGAAGGAGACATTCCCGATGAAATATCTCGGCATCCCGATAAAGCCTGGGAAACTTACCAAACAGGACTAGAATCCACTTTTAGACTATTTTGAAAAGAGGTTGCCATTCATTGCGAGAAAGGGTTGCCATTCTTAACACAGTTTTATCCACACTACCATTATATTATATGTCTTTTTTTCTGATACCATGTTGGCTTAGAAGTATAATAGACCGAATCTGAAAGAAGTTTTTATAGAATGGTACATCCGACTGTAATAAATATCATCTGATTTCATGGGAGAAGGTCTGTAAAGCTAAGAAGTAGAGGATTTAGGAGTTTTGGATCTCAGGATTTTCAACTTATCATTAATGGCTAAATAGTGGTGTCATCTCCTTTCGTGCCCTAAGGGTACCTTCCAAAAGTTTATATACTCAAAATATTGTCCAAGAAGTGGCACATGGAATACACCGTGTAAAAAGACAGCTCAGACCTCCGGGTTCTGAAAAGAATTAAACATGTCTAAACATCTGATCTGGCCAAGTCTGGAATATAAACTAGGCAATTGCCGAAAAATTGCATTTTGGCATATGATCGATGGTGCTCATAAGTACCACTCAAGTTCTTATTCCCCGTGACATTCAAACTTGACTCGAACAAAGATGCATCAGTTTATTCTCTGTGGGGGAGAGCAAGATGGAGGCTGAGCATCTCTCAACCACTTTCGACTATTTGTGTTGCATAACCCCATCGGATATATGTGAAGATAAACCATTATGGAGATGGAACAAAGATGGATCATTCTCAAGAGATCCACATACTATCACTTTATGGATAGTGGAATCAGTCGTGGAACCACGAAAAGAATTTGTACTATAAAATGCTCTTCTAAAGTCTAGGTGTTTCTTTGGCTAGTTCATAACAATGCCCTATTGACATGGCCAGGATTATAAAGGAAGGGTTGGTCAGGTCCAAATTTCTGTACCTTACATAGTAAGGACGGGAAATTCACTACCCATCTAATATTGAGTTGCAACTTTTCTAGGGATCTTTGTGCTCATTGTGCAAACAGCCTAGGAATCAATCTCAATTTGGGGGAACAAACTTGTATTTGGAGAAGATTGAGTCCGGGTAACCAATCTTCAATTCGGTCTAGGATACTAGTTGCAGCAATATGTTGGAATATTTGGTTGGAAAGAAGTAATAAAATTTTTAATTTTTCAGCTCGTTCTTTTCATAGTTGCTCGCGGTTAACAAAGCATGATATCGCCTTTTGGACAGATATACCTTCAGATGTGGAATGAGTACAGATCTCAGATGGCTCATCAGGAGATGATTTGGACTCCCCATGACACACATGATCCACTTTCCTTTTGTATGGAGAAGATGCTTGTCTTTGCATACATGGAGAGAAATATATGCTACAGACTTTATCTTTATATTTTTTTTCATTTTAATTTTATGTAAGAACTAATGTAATATGAGGGTCACTCATATGAGTGATTGAACTATCTAACTTTTATATGTTCTATTATCTACTTGTTAATAGAATGCGGAAGACTCCCGCCTGCCGATTTACTTCTAAAAAAACACAAAAAAAAACAAAATTTTAACAGAGGAAGAAAGAGAGAATCAGAGAAATGCAACTCTCTCCCTCAGCCCAGTGAATGTTTCACTTGAAAGCTCGGATACTTGCTAATTTCACCCAATTAAGCATCGCTAATAAAGAGTTTCTTCTTTTGCTACACATTGGAAGCCAAGCATACTTGCTACAAAACTTGCAAAAGCCCAAAATCATTGAATCGGTTTTCTTCGCTCCACCAGTGTAGATCATTGCCACTTCAAAAGGGAAATCAAATCTTCTCCCCTCACACTTTCATCTCCTTGTTATCGGAAAATGGTCCTGTTATAAGAAAATGGCAGTCCATTTTCCTTGAGAAGCTCCGTATGACTAACAATACATGGCGAAGGAGGATGGTATAGCCAGGCCTCCTATTTGTCATGGTGAGATGATTCGGCAGCGACAATATATGGAGAGGGAAGTGATGATCTGGGATGTTGGGACTCAGAAAACACATTTGGAATGACAAAGCCCGGAACTTGGAGTGGTGATTGGAGGTGGATAGTCGGATTTCCATACACGTACAATAAATTGCCACCAGTCCTGGAATTTTCGTACATATACCGTAACTCGAGTGCAATGTGCAAAACGTAGCTAGTATTCAATCTATTATAATACTCGATGCTCTTCAAAGGAAGAAAACAAAAGAAGCATATAAGCCTGTGCCCGTCCACAACCCGATATCAGATGAAAATGCGAGTAAAATACAAATTAAAATGTATATTATTTTAGCGGATTGTGAGGATCTACTCATTGTATGCCTGCTTACAATTTCATGTAAGAGTTTCAACAAGTCCATAAGCCAGTCTGATACCTTTCTCGAGGACCACTGCAGTCTCAATAAATAACTATGCAAGTTTAGACCGTTGGTAAAATTAAAACAATAGTATCTCGTAGTCTTCCTCCTAAAAAAAAGTTTCAACCCGTATTTGTCTCCTCTAGAGTTCTCTATTGTCATCTCCTTCAATACTATGCCTCAAGCATGTTAACCGGCACAGCCTGTAAAGATCATATCCATTTTGCTTTTTTATTAACATTGTCATCTTCATATTGTTTCTTTGAATTTTTTGTCAAAACCATTTATATCAGATGCATATGGTTGAAACCTAACTAATACCAATATATTGCATGAACTGATACAATACTCCTTATTCTCGTGAAATATATGCCAAACTAGAAGAGCTATGGAGTTCAATACAAAGTGGAGGAACTCCTGTAACTAGTCTCCTAAGAGTGTAGATGTTGCACGTTCTAAGACGGTGGAGGAGTCCGGTAGTGACAGCAGCAGGCATTTTTTAGGCCACGGTTGGGGTCATCGGGAATGCATTCACTGAGATAGGCTGTGTATCCCTCTGCTGCGCATCTTTCATAGCATTCCCATATCGTCTTGCAGGGTCCTGTGAGGTAGCACTTTGAAGGTTCTGCATATGACAAATATCCTGAATTTAAGAATTATAATGGTACAATAAATCACAGCATGCATAATGAAAATTGAGATGGCGAGACTAACCACCAGTGACGACAGAGCAGCTGAATGATGAGAGGGCGAGAGCTAGGAGGAAGAAGAGGGTGATGATTGCGGATGCGTTTCTATGCAACGCCATATATTTGATGAACCTTTGGCTTTGTGAATAGTGAACTGGCTATGGTACTCTTTATATAAACAAGGAATATGGTTAACGAGGCATTTGGATTATTTTCAAGATAGAAGATTTATCTGACAATGCAAGGCGCATGAAGATTAACAGTGATTTGCACTAAAATCTACTATATACCAAGAAAATATTTATCTCCCCTCTTTATATATATGGATCCCCACTATGCCACATGTGAGATCCCGTGTACATTTGTTGTCCCAACCTGCACACTAAACACGTATTTATTTTCTCTACAAAAATAATCCCAACCTCGCTGGCTAGATCTATCGTTGATCGTCTTTGCTGTCATGCACTACGATTATCTTTCTTTAATTTATCATTGAGACTATCTATTTTGACTCTATGATTTTCTTGAAAGTTTCTGTAGTTTTGCATTGCGAAATGAATTTTGTTAAGCCCAAATGATATTATCATTATCTCTACAATTTCAATTGCAATGCAAAGTCCAGAAAACTGCCAATTAAATGGATATTATGTTCTCATTCCCAAATAAGAAATACTTTAGCTGCACGCTTAGATTTCATTTTTCTTATGCGTCTATTTTTTTTTTATAATATCAACTTTTTTTCTATTTTTTTGTGATTTATTGGTGGGAGCTAAATAAAAGTGAAACTGGTTGGATCCAATTATAAATGGAAAAAGCATGACGGATCTAACAGTGTAGATTAAACATTCTTCCACTTAAATATTCCACTAACAATTGATCTTCAAATAAACAAAAAATCTTCATATTTACACGTATATCCTACTTCAAATTACCAGATTAATAATAACATCATTTTCTTTCAAATGGCCATATGTTTACTCATGCGTACATGTTAGTGACACAATAGGATGATTTTAGATTGGTGCAAAATATCAAGTTACATATTTTACTGGTGAAGGTGAAGATGACGGAGATGTGGAATTCCTACTAAAGTGAGGCTCAATAGATTTCTCTTTTTTTTTTAAGAGAAAAACCGTAAAATGTCTAAAATTCCTACAAAAGTGATTGCTACATCGTACTCCACCTTGATCTAAAAAGTCTGACCATCTCCAGAGACATAGACGATTATATATTACCATGTGCTTTATCATATTACAAAGTAACCTTATCCATCACCATGAAGTACCACGGTATATCTCATAACGTGGAATCAACCAACCATCGACAATCGATCATCTCGGTCAATATCAACTCCCTGATTATCGTTGATCACTGCTGGTCTGCACAAAACTAGCTCCAAATAGTGCATTTTGCCCAATTTGCATCATCATTGCGTCCGAAATGATGGAAAATATAGGATTTGACTCATGAATCACCTTAATCGGATACCAATTTCTCGATCCATGCTCTGATCAACTACAGTCACCAATCTGCACCTCAAAATCCATCTCAGCTCTCAGCCACTCCCTTTGGTTCACATTACTTGAGCTTGCAGTTGTGCACGTCACCTGTTGTACTTAGCTATTTTTTCTCTTCTTCTTCTTGTTGTATTGGCTTTTGATGCCTCTGCCAACTTCCTTGCCAGCTCAACATCAGATTTGTTATCTGACGACCTCAATTCCGAACCCATAATTCTAGCTCTGATACCACTTGTTGGGAATCGAATTCTGCATCAAAATTATGGAGACGAAAAAAATAATACTCACAAGAAGAATACAAGAATTAACATGGTTCCACCAACCAAGTTCGATCTACATCCGTGGGAACAAAATAAAAGATTCATTATAAGGAAAATATTGCAAGAAGATATCCAATCATCTCTCTCATCTCTCATAATAAAGAAATCCATTTCTCTCATTCATTGCTCTCCTCTCTCATATCATATACAATATATATGTATAGTGTTCATATCTTAATTCTATCAGAATAGTACTATCATTTTCTAGTTGGCGTTTCAATCCTATTAGAATTCCAACCATCTGATTCAAACTCAATTGGGACTCTTTGTGAACTTTGATCACATTTGGATACTCAACGAATGCAAAATATAAACCCAACACAACCAACAATAAGAATGAATTTCCTGAACCTGAATTGAAACTGAACGAATTTTCGGCTCAAACGAAATTGATCAAAGGGTGGTATCCGTTTTGGGCCAGAGGTCAACAAATTTGAGGATTCACAAAAAAATACAAATTGTCCCATAGCACATTGACATGCTATTAGTACTTCAAAAAAACAATAGTACAACTAAAGAAGCATGCAACAAAGTTACGAAACAATGTACAACCAACAAAATTTCGCATTAACAAATTAGCCTAACAACTATTTTCCTAGTACCCGTGGGACATGGACAATTTCTAAGTTCAAACCAAATAATTAGTAACTAGTACCACATATTATTAGTACATAATCGAGTTTTCGTCAAAGCATAAACAGTATAATTGAGACCTTGAACTTGAAGCTTAGAGAATTGAAACTGAGAATGCTTGAGTTTTGAGGTAGCAAAAGTCCCTAATAAATGGCATTCACACAGATTCGGAAGTATCTGCATCACTTATCCACAACTAGTAATTTCTGAAGCATTGGAAAAATTGGGTTTTAAACCTCGAATGCCCGTTAAAAATTATACCAGAGATGAGAGAGTTGACAAACTCTCAGCAAAGAGCTCAGGAGAGCTCTCAGATTAAGAACTTGCTGACTGTCAGTTCCACTGTGATGAGACCCAAATCTACAAGAAACTCGAAGAAAAATTAGAACCAAAACTCATAAAGATCGTAGATAAATATTGTACATAGAAGATGCAAGATAACTGATATTACCTTTATCGAACTTTTTATAGTGCCGGCCAAATCTTATTCAATGCTAACTGTTGCTACCCTCATTTGCGGCTGTCGAAAACAATCTTCCGCACAAGTAGGACTTTAAATCGATCTTGTAGACAACACATGAATGTATAAATGGATCAAAAACTCTTCCATTGGTGCTAAAAACTTTAATTATGAAGCAACCATCGAAATTGGAATGCCAAAACATCCCGACTCATTCATGGGATAATAGGAAATCATGCGATGTTGACCTAGCAAAGGTTAAGGATAGAAAACTTGACGTATCCTCATCTTTGATTGCAGGCGCATTGACTTCATTCAATAATAACAACTAAGCCTTTTATCCCAAGTAATTGTGTAGGCTACACGAACCAAAAGAGAATCACGTTAGACTGGTCACATTGATAATTCTTTTCCATTCATTAATATCGAGTAATATATCCATATTTAAATCTCAACAATCCATATTTTCTCGGATCACCTCCATTTATATTTTCTTTGGTCTTATCATTACTCTAGTAACTTATCCAATGTTGATAATCTCCCATTGTCGAACTGGTGCATTTGTAGATCTATATCGTACATGACTAAACCATCGTAAATAATTTTCTCGTATTTTCTCTTTGATGAGGGCTACATCTAATTTAGCACGAACGTCTTCATTTGAATTTTTATCCCTCCCAGTATTGCTGCACATCCAACGAAACATGTGTATCTCTACTGCACTTATCTTCTGTGAATAACATTTCTTTATAGCGCTAGTCAAACTTACATGCACATATTTTTTATAATACCAAAATTAAGTCTCCATTGAGAGTCGAATTTGGAAGTTCTAGCAAACTAGAGAGGAGTGATGTCACTTGACTTTATTCCAGTACTTATCTAATTTTCTTTGGTTTGACATTGTACAAATTAAAATTGAGGTTTGAGCATTGAACTTATCCCACATGAGGTAGTTCTTCAACCCACTGGTCACTCTACTATTGGAAGTTTGTGATGCTCTTACAGTGTGTTTATTTGCATGGAAGTAGAGAGGAAATAGTGAAAGTAAAGCCACTTCTTCCACTTTATGTATTTATTTGGTCTAAAAGTAAGGTAGAAGTTAATTCTACAATAATGAGATGAATTCTATGTGGCAATCCAACTTCTCAAATCTAGCTTACATAAATTTTAGATGGAAAAAAGTTGGAAGTAGCAATGAGCAAATTTTCGAAAAAACTGAATCGAACTGCTAAACCGACCCGAACCGAACCGATCAGTTTGGTTAGTTCGGTTTTCGGTTCAATTCGGGTGAAAAATCAAAAATTTATTCGGATATCGGGTCAAATTTCGGTGGCGTTAGCGCCAATTGAAACCGACCGAAAAAACCAAATTTATATAAATACCTGACCTGTTAACCCATTAACCCACTTCTGTAGTCTCTCTCCCCCCTCTCTCCCTCCCTCCCTTTCTCTCTCTCCCCAATTCGGTTTTGGTTTTTTAAAATTGAGCGATGTACATTTCTTTTTTTTAAATTTTAATGGGCTTGTGCGCTGCAGACCCAAAAAACCGAAAACCGACCGAACCGAACCGAGCCGAATTTTCGGTTTTGGTTTCGATTATTAGTGGATTTCGGTCGGTTTCAGTTTTTGGTTTGAAAATTCAGTTCAGTTTTTAGTTGGGATTTTTCCATCCAAATCCGAACCGAACCGATCGATGATCGGCCCTAGTTGGAAGTAAAAAAGTATTAATAATTTATTATCTTTTATTTTACCCATCTTTTCTTTCTTTCAAATAAATATTTTATTTCTCTTCCATCACTTCTTTCTTCCAAAAAAAATAAATAAGAAACAAACACTAGAAGTATTAGAAGTGCTTTCAATACTTCATTTTTTAAAGTAATTTTTAATTTTGTTTTCCTTACTTTCACTACTTCTAAATACCCAAACACACCGTTAGTTGCATATTATTACTTATGCCAGCCCTTATTATACATAGGCTCGTACTCTTCGTACAAAGTTTTAGTGGTGTTTTCTGGCCCTTCTCTCCTTGCAACTACATATGCCCACAATTGTCTATGGATCAAAGTCCAGCATGAACTGAGAATCTAGAGCCAATAGTATGGATATAAACAAAGTCACCTTCTCACAGTTGATATAATACTTATCATTCTTTACTTTCATCTTTCATGCTACATTACAATCATGTAAAACATCACCAGACAGCCTATTGTTGCTCACGATCCATGCTAGTAGGGGCAGACCCAGGAATTTGAATAAGAGGGGAGCAAAATTACATGCAACTTTTCTAGAAATAAAAGTTGAAAATTTCCAACTTTGGTAGATATCCAATTACTTTGCAGATAAATTCTAAAAATTTAAGTTGTAAATTTCAGCTAAATATCAAATCTTTCTACTTAGATTTCCAAATCTAAATAGCTATAATCTTCAATTAAAAATTTAAAAAACAAATAAAACATTACAGTGGTATTTAATTTCTTATTGTAAATCTGTAAACAAAAGATTGAAAAAAAATTAATGATGCGAACTCTACAGCTAAAATTAACCAAAAAATATCAAATATTTTGTCCCAAATTGTACGGTTTGGCAAGAAATCAATAAAAAGCAAGTAACCAATATACAAAATAGAACGTCATTAGGGGTTTTATCGGGAGTAATCTTTTCGAAAATAAGAATCGGAGAAAAGATCTGCGCAAGAAGAGCTCCAATTAAATAACAACGAAAACCCTAAACTTGATTGAACTCAAAATCTAAACTCGTCAAAGATCAAATTTTAGATTTGTCGGGAATCAAATACGGAGATCAAACTTAGACTTGAAAAAGAAGACTGATAGAGACAAGATAAGAAGGATGGCGGCTTCGCTGATTTATTTTTAAGAAGAGTTGCTAAATTATTTGTAGAGAGATTTCAGTTTTGATTGGATTCATTTAATTATTTTTAAGAAGAGTTGCTAAATTATTTGGAGAGAGATTTTAGTTTTGATTGGATTCATTTTAAAAAGATAGAATTGTTAATTGACAAAAACTGAGAAACAGTCTGATCCAAAAGCAAAGAAACTGACTCAATCCAAAACATTAAATTGTTAGGTCAAAACCCCAACTTTGTATTTAAACTCATATATTTTCTTTGTCATATCCGATGTGGGACTATACTCACATATAAACAACTAACAATCTCTTTCTTTACTGTGAGTATACCAGCTTAAGTTTGACAATCTCCCCCTTGAACACCATGTGGGTCTGCCCCCACGCTGGTGACTTGATGAAAAAGCGCCTTAGATGCAACACCATATATCATAATAGAAATTCATTAAGAACTACAATCCACCAACATATATACTCCCAACCATCTTTATCCAGCATCCTTCACCATCTTCAACCAACTGAAGTTCTTGCCTAAATATATGATCCAATAACTCAAATTGATAGAAAAGATGTCTTAGGATTTTATTGTGCTTTCACCATACGATTCATTATGTGTGCAACACATCGATATCAAGATATTCACAGCACATTCACTAGTCCCTACTTGTGTCGCTATGCATTTTGCCTTGTGCTAGATCCAGCTACAAGTGTAGGGACCCTAACTACTATCATTT
>JAYEPQ010000001.1:8594224-8646724 GCA_036321105.1 Dracaena cambodiana | reverse complement strand
TATATATATATATATATATAAACTCACATGTCCTTCATTCATTTTGATTTCACCCGATAGTATACTTATGATTATGATAGCAAGGAGTTCATGACATCCCTCAATATTTAGTTAGTGCATTTATCTTCATATGTTGTAGCAAGAAAAAATAAAAGAAAACCAAATTTAGCACTAATACAACATCTTATTTTTATTTCTTACAGAACAGGTTTGAATATACGATCAAGCTTCCTTCACATATAATAGTATTGTTCATACTTCACAACAGCAGCACCAACCCTCCTCTGCTGGTAGCTGCTACAGTGACGCTTGTGAAACTACGCGGCATGTGTAACCATCTAACTAAATGCAACATCGCAGGTTCAGTAAGAGTTAAACTCAGAAATCTGGCAAAATGCTCCGAATCATTCTGTGTGAACTGGAATTGCTGGAGCACCCTCTGGCAAAATGCACCATTTGACAGGAAGTGAACTAAAACAAAATAAGCAGAGGATTGTTGCCTGATGCTAAAAAAAAAAAATATTGGCCTTCATGCAGGTGAATTATCTTCACAAGTGAGAACTGATCTCGTTTTAATTTTGTACAGCTGGAATTGTTGAGGAGAACGTCGGGTCCAACCGGTAGTATGATGGGCCTAAATATAAAATTGAGAACCGGTTTGATCCAAAAACTTAATCCATTAGGTCAAGGCCCTAACTTTGTATTTAAACCTATAGACTTTTTTTGTCCTATCCAATATGGGATTATACTCACATATTAACTAACTTAACCGATGTGGGATTATACTTACATATAAACTAACTTAACAATCTCGAACTAACTTAACAATCGCCCTTTTCATTGTGAGTATACCAACTTAACTTTGACAACCATCCACGTAGAAGTAGACACGTGGAAAACCAAACCTTGGCAACCATTTGGCAACCATCCACGTGGAGGCAGACACGTGGGAAACCATGTAGAACAATAAAAATAATGTGGATCTAAAATTCGAGTTTGAGTATGAGTCTAGATCCAAAATCTGAGTTCGAATCCAAAATCCGAGTTCGAATCCTAGTCTGGATTTAAAATTCAAGTTCGAGTCTGAGTCCGGATCCAAAATCTGAGTTCAAGTCTGAGTCCGCATCCAAAATCTGAGTCCAAGTTTGAGTCCAGATCCAAAATCCGAGTCCAAATACGAATCTTAATTCAGATAATAATAATAATCCTAATTTAAATAAAATAAATTAATTAATTAAAAAAATATTAGCCTCGCCCACGTGAGGCTGGAAGCAAGGCTAAAAGGAGAAACCGAACAAAACAAAACAAAAAATTTTGCATGAGCCTCGCGCCCAAGTGAGGCTCATGCAAAAATTTAACCAAAACAAAAAAAATTTCAGCCTCGCATGGAAGTGAGGCTCATGTGCGAAAAATTTAACCAAAACAAAAAAAATTACACGCAGGGAGCCCCGCACCCTCGCAAGGCTCCCATGCAAAATTATTTTCAAAAAAAAAATTTTTTTTTTGCATGAGCCTCGCATTCATGCGAGACGCAAGCGAGGCTCAACATGAAAATCTTAAACAAAAAAAATTATAGAGCTCAACCTCGCACCCACGAGGCCAGCCTCGCATAGATGCGAGGCTGAGGCCAATAAAAAGAAAAAAAAAAGAGAAAGAAAAAGAGAAAGAAAAAGAAAAAAAGAGAGAGAAAGAAAAAAGAAAGAAAAAATCAATTAATATAAGAAAAAAAAAAAGGTCTCTCTTTATCTATTTTTCTCTATTTTTCATCGGCCCCGTTCGGTCGCTCGCTCGCCTAGTTTGGTCGCCCGATTTCGCACAATAAACTCCCGACTTCATGCACACAATATATTTTTGTCAAATCTCTAATTATTTTACAATTTCTAATGCTATCTAAATTTTAATTTAAATCAAATTGATTTTTGGATAAAGAAACTCTAAATTAAATTTATTGGAGTTTGGATAATTCTACAATTTTTAATCAAACTCAAATAAATTTTTTGATGAAAAATTCTAAATTAATTTTATTAGAATTTGATAATCATACAAATTCTAATTTGAGTTTAATTGATTTTTGATGCAAAAAGAGGATATGATTCAATGAATCTAGAAAAAATCAAGTCAAGAAAAGATTTGAATATCTCATCGAGATCACAAAGAGATTTCGATTCTATCTAAAAGGAAAACCAGATCTTGTTCTTATCTATAAAGAAATCTCTTCAACAACCAGAGCCTATAAATACCCTCCAAGAGAACTCATAAAGGACATTTGGCAATTCGATTTACGCGCAAGAGCCTCAAAGCCTTGCAACCAAAAAAGAGAAAACTTTCGGCCAGATCTTTCTCGTTCGAGCTTCCTCTAAGAATTAGAAGAGACGCTCAAGAATTCTCCATCGCCGCCTCCAAACCATCGACGTCAGATCGTCAATGGAGAAAGGACCAATCCCCATAGCTGCCTCGAATCCAACATCTTTACAAGTCTTCTCTATCTATTTTTATTTTCTTTTCATTGTAATTCGAAAAAGAGGAATTTTTGATAATCTGTAAATTTTTCTCTATCGATGGCAATGGAAATATCCAACCCTGTTTCTACCGAAAACAGACTAAACTTTGGCAACCATTTGGCAACCATCCACGTGAAAGCAGACACGTGGGAAACCAAATCCAAAATTAACCCGACCAATTTAACTTTGGCAACCATCCACATGGAGAGCCGACACGTGGAAAATTAAACCCAAAATTAACTTGACCAATTCGGGCTTCAAACATCAGCTTTACTCCCTCTTAGGCCATAACCTGACCCATTGACCCAACAACAATTTGGTCCGAATCTGGACTCTGATACCAATTTTTGAGGAGAACGTCGGATCCAACCGAGAGCATGATGGGCATAAATACAAAACTGAGAACCAATTTGATCCCAAAATATAAACCATTAGGTCAAGACCCCAACTTTGTATTTAAATTTATAGACTTTCTTTGTCCCATTCGATATGGGACTATACTCACATATGAACTAATTTAACAGAAATAACAGAAGTTCCTGTACTCCCCAGATACAAAGCAGATCCATGCTCGCGAAGCAGAAAGTGTGATGTCTTGTGACGATTGCCATACTACATCGTAGTTTATAGTTCCGTCTTCTGGCATCTTGCCTGTGCCTTCAGGACAAACCTTGTGTAGAACCAATTTGGCAACTTGGAGAAGAAGGAATGGGACTTTGGTGATTCTAAATCAAATTTTGGCAGTTTCAACTTCGGTTTTAATAGGGACTCAAACTCATGTGTCAAATGAGGATTGACGATTCTTTCCTGCATATTATGAAGATATCTGTCATTAGCAGTAGAAGATTAAAAAAAAGATGTGTGCAACATGCCATCGAAATTTAACCCAATGAATTTACCTTGAAAACGCAAGTGGACAGAAATCTTTATTTCCACAACCCTACACATAAAGGAAAGATGAATTCAATAAATGCATTAGTACTAGAAGCAAAAAAACACATAGTTGCTAACTCTCTTTTTCTCTCCTACCATGATTTCATGTGGTAATAACACCAAATAAAATTTTCTCCCATTTTCTCTAGGATAGAAAAGAGATGAATAGAAAATTTTGACTCTTATTTTCTCTTAGACTCTATTTGGTTTGAGAGAAAATGAAGCAAAAGAAAAGAAAAGAAAACAAGAAAGAAAATGTTTTCCATTGTTTAGTTTGAGAGAAAATTTAAAAGAAAAAAAAATATTTTCTTACTACCGAACATCAAGAAAAAACAAATTTCCATCTTCTTTTCTTTTCTCTTTCTTTTTCTTTCTACCATTTTCTTCTAAACCAAACACAGCCTCAGTGTCTCAGTGTTTTCCAAGTCTCCTTCCCCTCAAATTTTCTTACCAACTAAACAATGGAAAGAACTGTCTTTCCTTTTTTTTTTTTTTTTTTTTTTTGCTTTCAATTTCTCTCAAACCAAACAGGGCCTAATGGAACAAGAGTACAAGCAATTACAGAGAGAATTAGCAATGTGTCAGCAATCTCTCCCAGTCATTTAGAAACAAAATCATGGTTCAAAATCTCACTATCACTATCCAAGTTAAGAACATAGGATCATCCTTCTTACTAACATATTGCAGTTCATGATTCTCGTCCAACTCAAAACAGTCTCCATTCTCATTGTTGAATAGTATCACATTCTTCTACAAGAATACCCCAGATCTGTTTTTTAGGAACAACAACAAAGAGAGCATAGAAATAAAAAGTCCAGTGCACAAGAGCTGGTGGAAGGATACTCTCACGAAAACTATAGTACAAGAAAGAGTCAGTGAAATGCCATTCTCTCTCAGCCCAGTGAATGCTTCACTTGAAGGATTTGATACTTGCTAATTTCAGCCAATTAAGCATAGCTAATAAAGAATTTCTTCTTTTGCAATCCATTTGAAACCAAGCACACTTCTTGATAGGAATGAATGGAGAATGATTATCAATGTGATCGATCCGGCGTGATTCTCCTTTGGTTCATTAAGCCTACCTCAAATATTTGGGATAAAAGGCTTGGTTGTTGTTGTTGTTGTTGAAACCAAGAACACTTGCTATAAAACTTGCAAAAGCCCAAAATCGAATAGATTTTCTTCGCTCCACCAGTGCAGATCAAATGCCACTTCAAAAGGGAATCAAATCCTTTCCCTTTCACATTTTCATGTCCTTGTTATCAGAAAATGGCAGACCATCTATCTTGAGAAGCTCCGTATGACTTACCAATCTTCACTCGAAAGATTAGACTGTAGTTTCTCTCAGTAAAAGATTAGTCAATAACCAGCAAATATAATAACAGAAACAAAATCAAATGGAATACCAGAAGAAGCCAGAACATTAGGTGCGACAAAACAGCGATTTGCCTACTTCACTCCTTGGATTAGTAAAGGCTGTCTTCCCATTGAGCCACATGGTCATCCCTATCCTTCTAGCAAAAGGAATATTCCAACCTCATCAGCAAGCTTTGACAGTGAACAGAAAACAGAAAAACCATAGAGAACTTCTTGGGTTCTACATGTAATACTTGTCTTGCATGACATCATTTTTCTGAATATTCAGGGCCTGTTGATATATCATAAAATAATAGAAAAAAAAGAGGACAATCATATTCAAAAGGAAAATGGAGAGCCAGAATTAGCAAGCATCCATGATTGACAAGGCAAAGGAATGATGTGAATGGATTCAAAATCCCTACAAGGTTGTCTATCATTTTTTTAATTCTTTTTGTTGAACGGGTCTACGGTTTTAAATAACCTTGACCTGGGTTTTGACCAACGTTTTAAATTATCAGCCAATATCAACATATATTGTAAATATTGCATTGGTATTTGAGATAGCCGATATGCGATGTACCTCACAATATCAGTCTGATATTGTTGATATTACTGACAACACTGAATGATACTCACATTATTACTATTTCGATATTATAAATTATCCGCTGACACCGATATCTTGGTTTTGACTTTGCAATTTCATAAAGTAAGCTGACTTGTGGTAGAATGCAATATGAGAACAATCAAATTGAATTTACAGCAACATATTAGGAACCATAGAAAAGATAACTTTGTAACGTTCGCAGTTTCTTCTTTTTTTTGGAAGATGTAGCAACAAGTAGGAACTGGATTTTCTTAACCTGATCATATTTTTTTTGTAACAAGTTCACAATTTCCACTATTTCTGTGTGCAACATCCAAAAATGCAGTAATAAGAAGGAACTATAATTTCTTAAGCTGATCATATTTTTATGATGCTATACGAAATGTTGTATAGATAAAGTTGTGTTTCTTTTGGAAATATTTCACTGCATTTGGAGAATGTTCTCGATTTGGCTCTATACCTTTCCATTGTGCTAGCATTCATGGGTTTTCTATACTAAATCTACCATCTTTCCCCCATGCTCTTCTCAACCCAGGAGAATAGAGGGCTGTGACGCAAGAGAAAGTTATTTTGAATTTCTCTAAAGGAAAGAGAATTGCAGTGTTCTTATAAAATAATTCATACAATAAGAAGCCATTAGTTCTTGATAAGAAAAAGTCTCCTTAAAGATATAAAAACGAGAACCAAACATTCCCAGGTATTATAGGGAACCTAGTTACCAAATAAACAAACTACCGTTTACCAAAAAAAAAAAAAAAATCTGCAGAGTAAACGAAGCATCCTCCCTCCTCTCCCAGTCAAGTGTTTTCTCCTCCCTTTTCCCACTTCAAACCCACCATTTGTTAACCCCGACTTGCATTAACCTCTGGAATCCAAACCCACCAATTCCAAAATCTTACTCTTTACATTGGGTTCATAGGAGAGAAACCAACTGGGTTTTTGTCACAGTGCAACAGTTTGTTAGTTTGCTTTTGTAACCTTCAGATGTGATGATGCCATTAGAATCATTTCCAGGACAGTGGCATGAAATCAACATATTATTTCCAGCAAATGGTGGTATAGTACTGCCCACCCAATTTCTTTTCTGAGGAGGCTTTGGAGGTAGATCCAATGGTTGATCATGTTGGATTTTTTTCAAATTCTAAATCATATCAGTAGTATTTGTAAGTCGAAAAGAAATTCTAGAAACAAGGGCAGCAAATATAAGTCTTCTTGACAGCGGGAATTTCTAGATGGGCACAGGATATTTCCTAGTGAGCCAATTTTTCCTAGTGAGCACACCCTCTCTTTTCAAAAGAGAGGTTTTTCCTAGTGAGTCCACCAATATTCCCCAAATACCCTCGTTCCTCCTCTCATTCATCTCCTCCTCTCTCCCACAACTTCTCGCCGGACAACATCGTATCCGAGCACGGCGAGAAGGCCCCTAATGTCGTGTACCGCAGCCTCCTCTTCGACCGCGTCGTCGCCGTCAAGCGCTTCAACAAGTCGGCCTGGCTAAGAGGGACGAGAGGCGTCTCGTTGCCGAGTTCATGCCCAACGAAACCCTAGCCAAGTATCTTGTTGCCTAGTTCGTTGCCGAGTTCATGCCCACGAAACCCTAGCTAATTGGTCTGTGTCATTGATTCGGGCTGTACAGTCCGGACAAGAGCCCTGTGTCCGGGACTGTTAGCCCGGACAGTGGGCACTGGTCAAAACACAGGGCAAAAATTCGAATCGAACTTTGGTCAATTCCATGGGAGGAAAATATGATACCACTACACCAGATGCACATGTTATGATGTGAAAATTTAATTTATTTTACTTAGTCATACGTTTACAAATACCGTTTATCTCTCACCCCTCATTCTGGCTAACCAGTCCGAACCTATGCTCCCTGTCCGGGGCTGCTAGCCCGGATGGGGAGGTTTCATCCGAGCTGGCTAGTCCGGATCAGGGTTCCAGATTTCTTACCAAGATGAAGGAATGGTATTTTTTACCAAAAAAAATAATGGCAAAGTGGTAAATAAAACGATCTTTTAAGTGGGCTCACTAGGAAAGATGCTGTGCCCATCTAGAAACTCCCTTGACAGCACATAAATGGCAATCATATACAAAGAGAGTTTGCCAGAAATACTCACCAGATTCTTCAAGGAAAAGTCCCAGAAGACAAATGAAGGGTACAACCGTCTCGGCATGAGCAAACCAGAGCCTTGCCTTCTCAAAAGTTCCAGGGGTAAGGTTTTCTAGAAAACCGTGACCGATCGGTATATTTTAAACCATTCATTTCCTTACAACGCTTTGAAACATTCTCTAGCATGTCATTCTAATTGCAGTTGCCAACCGGATAGAATATAACATGTAATCATACTTGGCTTTTCCCAGGTAGCATGGACACTTCTAGCATGGACACTTCCATCTCGAAGACTGCCGTATGCGATAAGCATTGGGCACGCGTCAGACACACGGCCGACATGCGTGTACTTTCAGAATGTGTTGAGTGCCCTGTCATGTCCCTGTTGAAAGTGCAACATGCCATATTTCAACAGTGTACCATTGCTTTAAGACGATGAATATCTTGGAAACTATATTAACATGAAAACCATTTGGTAATTCAAAATACACAAAGTTGATAGTTAGATTAAAACCATCATCCCCATAGGAGGCACTGTTTAAAAGTGTAAGAACATGAAGCTACCTAGAGTATTACTAAGGTTTTCAAACTAGTTAACCGGGTGAAAATGGTCTTGAGAACAAAGTTTACTTCAAGTAAATTTTTGCGTCTCCAAGCAAGCTCTCATTGTTTCTCTGTATCAACAACCAATAAAATACCGCTATCCACAGATGATAAAGCTAATTATACCATAATTGTTTTATAGGAACATCTTCTTGATAATGTAGCAAGTGCAAAATTATGCTTGCAAGCAAGCTCTCATTGTTTCTCTGCATCTTTCAAGTCAACTAACTGTCCAGCGAAACCGAGACTGCCTCGCACGACCAACAAAGCCGAGCAAATAAAGCAGTACGAATTTAACTTAAATTGGAAAAAGAAAAGATATCTGCCCATTAGATTTTGCACATTTCATCCCCGCAACAGTACAGAACCTTGAGAAGAAGAATATATCAGGTACAAGCCCATTAAAGAATTAGAAGGCCTAGCATACAGCAATGTGCAAAGTGATGGAAATTTACAATTTACAGATTCAGACTAAAAAACTGTCATTCTATCACGGCTAGCATGCCTCATGAGCACTAAAAAGACCACAAGCTTGATCAGTAATTTGCAATAAAGATGCTTCCTGCAAAATTACAAAAAGAAAAAAAGGTAATTATCCAAATGAGGCTTCATAAGGTACTCCATATGAAGCTCAGGTTAGAAGAAAGCTAAGAAACAGCTTGCAAAGGAACCAAAGGTTAGCAACTGTCTTCTCCTGTGAAATTCAGTTGGTAACGGCTCACCAGCCCACTTGTGATTTCATTTAAAAATTGGTTCTTTAAGCTTATCAACGGCAGGTTTCTGACTTTTCCTATATGCCTGTGTGATATAAATTAAAAATTTTCAGCGTTTGATTAGACAACCACCCAAAATGTAACTGCAAGCAATATTGCATGTACAGAATTGAAGGACTAGTTCCGAAAAAACTAATGACGAAGATTTCCAAAGAGATTCAATGCAATCAATATATTCAGAACATAGCTTCTTTTTCCTCAATTTATATGCACGCTCAAAAAATGAATCATTTTTTGCTTGCTGCTCGAAACACCAGCAGATGGCAGCAGAAAATAGAATATCAGACTGAAACCGTTTCTTTAGAAATGGAGAAGGTTAGTTCCCAAGGTTGCAGGACATGTGATCCAATATTGGTCCCTAGATCCTCATTATCATCTTTAAAAAAAATGGAAAATTCTCATGAGCACTTAGTTTGTAATACAAAAAGGTATCCTATGTCTTTAGACACTTAACTACTCAAAAGACAATTAAGATAGTTATAATATGCACAGCGTTTTAAATTTAAAAAAATTGAGTAATCCGTGAATTGTTTAATAAGCAAACGACCTCGTGTTTTACTTGGTCCACTGCACCTTTACCACAATCACTAATTTATCATCTACTTCATGAACTTATCATAAATTTGAAAAGGTTTTAGCAAGAAATTTAATTTTGTTTCTCTCATAAAAAAGTAATTTAATTTTGCAACCCAAGGGCTTCTAACCTTTACTAATACATGCAAATTTTTATTCAAAATTTTCTGAATATTTCCCAAATACCGAAACTTTGATCCTAGTTATTCCTGAATGCTAAATTTGGGACAAACAACTATGAGGATACCTCTCACGGTGGTCATGAATACATTACGGAACTGTGAATGATCTCGTTGTTGATAGAATAAGAATTCTTAGTTCAACGGTCTCATTAAATAAGTGCGTGCCTGCTCGTGCTCTTTTTTGGCTATATGAAGCCCCTTATCTACTATGTTAATAACATGTTAAAACTTAGCAACTACAATATCACTTTTGCAGGGAGAGGTGGCCCAATAACCCCGACATAGCAGACTGACCGGGAGTGCAAACAGAAGGGAAAAAAAAAAAAAAAAAAGCGAATACAATAGAGCAGAAATAACAAGACAACTCGACCACTGTATAGCTTTGTATCTATTTGTTACATTACATACTGCTGGTTCAGTAGAAATAGCAAAAATAGGTCATACATGACTATTGAACTATGTAATCCTGATTGTCTATCTAATATAAGTATTATATCACGATTGAAAAGAGAATCTTTTGTTCCTGTACAGGCATATTCCCTCCACCCCTCCCCCGCTGTGGCCCCTAACTAGAACAAAATAATCAAACTTTTGGATGCAAAGACTCCGCATCATGCCATGTCGATTCCACCCAAAAAAATAGAAAATTTCACAAAATAGAGAGGGAAAAAAAAAAAAAAAAAAAAAAAAGGAGAAGCTGCACAAGACCATGTGGCTTCCCACAGAAGCCATCTCTAGCCCCTCAAACCTACATTATTTTCAAGCTTCATGATTTCCTTCAACCCCTATATTTCTTCTTTTTTAGAGCCAACGAGAGAGCATCAAATTGGAACTCTACCAAGTGAGTCCATTCTCATTAGCAAAGTTAATGTTTGGTAATAATAGGTAATCTTATACATATGAAATGTAATATCATGATTTTTTTTGTTGGCTCTCATACTGTTGTGGGGTAGCCCTTCCAAGTTTAATGAGAGGAAAGAAGATATTTATTTGAATTTGAAGGATGCATCCCTCTAGGTGAATGAAGATAGACTGTAAAATTATATGCAAGCCCTTCAACTTTAAATAGTTTTTTAGTAGCCCTCATGCTTGTACTTTAATTTGGTAATATGAGTCTTATATATTTGTCTTAAATTCAAGACATCCTATAGTCCATTCCCCCAAACCATTGAGGCAAACCTTAATGGCAGGTCTTGTTCTTTTCAAAAAAGTTAATTCTCTCTCTTATTTATTTTAATCCTCTATATACCTAATTTAATCTGTTGAATTTTTATTTATATCCGGAAACTCTTTAAAGTTCAACTCATTCAGATTTAGGATATCATATGCAATGTTTAAAATAGCGATAATAGTAACGTAACGTTTTCCTCTGTTATGTTATGTCGTATATAGCGTAACGCATAACGTAGGTTATGCAATTTTCTATTTATTTAATAAAAATAAATATAAAACTATATAAAATGATGTTTATAAATTGAAAAATAAATGTAAAATTTCAAAAAAAATATACAACCATTTTATAGGACATAATCTATTCTAATTTTATATTAAGTTTTACAATAATTTTCATATTTTTCATAAATTATATTAAGTCTGCAGCTGTAATTCCAGCCATCATCTAAACAAAAAAACGAGATTCCAATTTTTTATTTCAATTAAATTATTATCATTGTTGTAATTTATATTTTGTAATGTTCAATTTATTTTATTTGTAATTGTTAATTTCAGTTCAGTTAAAAATTCAATAGAATCAACAAGTAAGATATTTTAGTAATCTAAGAGGTATTACAGTAAGCGAATAAGAAAATAATTACAAATTAGTAAATTAGCAATTACACAAGCAATCGAACAAGTCAACAACTAATCAAGTATGAAAATTTAAGCAATTTGTTAATAATTAAAATAATAATAAACAACAATATAGAATTGCTAAGAAAATAATTGTAAATAACGTAGCATAATATAATTTAACGTAACGTTATGTAATATAACGTAAAATAACATAAAAAAAGTATTGTTACGGTGCACTGAGTTATTTTCAGTTGTTACGTATCGCTGAAGTTCTGTTAGGTTTCATAACGCAACATAACGGGTTACATAACACGTTATTTTCAACATTGATCATATGTATTTAGTCAAAACCGTGCACATCAGGTAGACTGTGGCAATGAAGAAAAATGGTTTTTCTTTCTTCTATTTTTTTATAATAGCTCCTCTTCCGGCAAGAAAAGGGTTCATTTGAACGGTGTTCTTTCAAAGAAAGGTACTTCAAATTAGTTTCTTAAATCTTGGTGTTTTCACTTGTTGTAACTGAGAAATGACCGTTTTCTTCTTTTCAATAATCATTCTCTAAAAATCAACTAACAAAAATTACATTACATATTTTCTCCTCACTAAAAGATGCAATTAAAAAATAAAAAATGGAAGTTAATTTAGAAGAAAGGAATGAAATGATTGAAATAGAGCAACATACCAAAAAAAAGACGTATACATAACTGATTGTTTTTTTTTTTTCTTTTTTTTGTTTTGGATGGGAGGCCCAAAATTGTTTAGTACATTACATTTTGCTTGTTAATGCATTAATTTAATTGAAGAGGTCAAATTGATTTTAGAGACTAATATGGAAGTCTTTTGATGGCATTCTTCTTAGGACAATTTTAAAAGAAAATCAAAATCTTGAACTTTATTTTGAAGAGAGACTAAATTCATGTATATTTTCAAAACCAACCAAGTTGCCAAAGTTGGTCAGTTTCTATGTTTCACAAAATATATCTTCATGATATCGGAGTTTTCAAATCTTAACTCGAACCTTCTAAAATAGCTTTTTGGAGCAATCACATATTCAAAGAGAGCTTAACTATAACCAAGCCTATTTCACAATCCTAAATGTAATTTATATAAAGTTTAAACTATAATTGAGCCTAATTTATACAAAGTCTAAACTATAACTAAGCCAATTTATACAAATTCTAAACTATAACTAAGCCTAATCCATGCTTCTAAATTCTATGCAACAGCTTTTATTACTTTCTCCCTGATCGAAACATGTCAATGGACTTTGGGTTCTTTTTCACCATATTAAAATCATTCTAAAAATTTAAAGGATCTTTACAACATTTAGTAAGTATAAATACAAGCGGAAAACCCACACAAATTCTTCGAAATATTTGGAAGTGTGTGTTCTTAGGGAAATTTAGTGAAATTTGTTATTTTGAATAATCAAATTTAGCAGTATATTTTTAATAAAGGTAACGTCATTTCCAAACTGAGTCCTCCTCTAACTATTACAAGTGGTATTTGATCGTCTAATTGCATACTTATTAATGAACTTATCATTATATTGAGAAAACTAAAAAATTATATCATTAATTTAAAATAATATCGTTATAAATCTTAAATAAATTAAAGGTTAAATAATAACTTTAACTTTTGTGAGTATATCTACATAAAGAAATATCACCAATATAATTGGGAACAAAATTAATACAAGAGTGAAAAAAAAATGACTTTTACTAAAATCATATGCAAGAAAAAATGACTTTTGCATTGTAAGAGATCTCAAGACCATAAAAGGAGATAGTCGATAATCACACAAAGAAAACTTGTATCAATTTAGTACTTGCAAAAAGATTAAAGTAAAGGGGAAAAAAAATATTTTGATGTATGAACTTTATTAGATTGCCACTCAAGTTTGAAGTCATTGAAAATAGTTTTTGTTATCATGAAAAGGTCATGATATTTTTATCTATCAATTATCCATAGTTTTGCATTTCCTAATAATGAATTAATTTGCATGATATATGCTTACATGATGTGTTTATTTTATTCAAAGAAATATATATATATATTTATCAAAATAAACCTTTGGAAAAGTTTAAAATAGTTTCTTGCATGAAAATTTGATAATTTCCATTACTATATAATGATAAGGGTCTATGGATTTTTTAGGAAATGAAATTAAAAAATTTGAGGAAGATGAAGTTCTTTTGTGTATGTGGATAGATTGCAAATCACTGTTATCATCTATTATAAATTATTCGAATAAATATTTGCAATATTGGTGGAAACGTAAAAAAGATGGAATAAATATTGAGTATGAGAAAGTTAAAAAAATATTCACTATAGTATTAAGAAATTATTTCATTACAACATATTCCCTTCTATTTCTATGTTGACGCTGGTAGGGCCCCTTTCTGACTATCTCATGATGCATGTCTCGTTTTGTCGTGCTTCATCTCTAACTCATTATCTGTTAAGGTGCATTCTCTATGTAGGAAAAACTATAAGTAAAAACGATTATATATTAAATTGAAGTTAGATTTGAAAAGATGAGATTAACCTATCAGGCTAAATTTAGATTTTCTCTATTGCCTACCAAACTTATTTTAAAATGAATATCAACCGTTCATTATATGATGATTTAAACTAAAATTTCTATAGCATTGTTTTTTCCCCTCTCTTCTCTCCGCCTTCATCTTCAAGTTTGAGCAGCCTCCATCTACAATTGCGAGACTACAGCTTCGCTATGCATCTGAGTTAAACCCAAGCCCAATTCCAGCCTCATATGAGACTCTTCGTTATTCAATTTTTTAACTGCGACATAGGAGGTTGTCCTTCTTCAATTTTGTTCAATTATATTCCCACGATTTTTTTACTTAAATGTTTTCTTCCTGCATGTCTTTTATTGCTGAATTTTTTGAGACTCTTAAATTTTTTGGTAAAATATTTCATTTCACTTGTTGATTATTAGAATGCATTGTTTTTTTAATTATTTTTTAGTTTATATTCCACTTCTCATAGTTAATGTAGCTTCTCTGTTTTTTTAATTTTTTTTTTTTTTTTTCAAAAAGAGATCCAAATTTAAATGATGGTGTCACTATCACTTGAGCACCAGTTATACATCTTTTATACACTCCAATAGAATTCTGGAACAATTGGATACTACAATTTCTTTTCTAGGCATAGTGACACAATAGACATACAATAGATTTAAATGGATGTAGATTGTTGCTTCACATTTCATATTTTGTATTCACGAATAGCAATTTTGCTGAAATTCTACTTTTTGGCAGTAAAGTATCTTAGTCTTAGTATCGTATATGCAATCTTACATATTTCATTATCTATTGTAAATCTATGATACATGTAAATGTTCACCTCAGCCTCATCATGATATATGCCGATGTCTATATTCCATTATCTATTGTTCGTAATTTTTATTATCTAATGGTTCATTAAGCCTTTTTCTTATGGTACACTGAACTCATTCTCCATTTTTCCATTTTTAAATATGTTTCATTGGATAATAACCATGTACAGTACATAGAAATAAGTAAATACCTACAACAAAAAATAAATTTCGTAACGACAAGCTGCAACCTCCAATGATACACCATCACTTAGACAAAGTTCATACCTTGTAAGATTCACAGTTGCCATGAAACCGCAGCCATATATCACTTGCACGACTTTCACTTTTCACAGAAAATGCACGATGCCTCCCTGGCCCAAGGGTTCCTTTCCCATAAAATAGCCCGATGCCAAATGCCACAGCACTAGCTGATGCTCGACTAACCTGTAACAGCAAGTAAATACATCAACAACAACAACTAAGCCTTTCATCCCAAGTATTTGGGGTAGGCTTTTGATAGTCCTTCTCTGTTCATTTCTATCAAGTAATATCTCCTCATTTAAACTTCTAGAATCCATATCTTTCCGTATCACCTCCATCTATATTTTCTTTTGTCTTCCCTTCATTCTTTTAACTATTCTACATTGATAAACTTTCCTTTTCGAATTGGTGCATTAGTAGGCCTACGTTGCACGTGACCAAACCATCGTAATCGATTTTCTCGCATCTTCTCATCGATGAGAGCTATACCTACTTTAGCACGAATATCTTCATTTCTCACTCTTTCTCTCCTAATATTGCCGCATATCCAGCGGAGCATGCGCATCTCTGTTACACTTATCTTCTGTGCATGACGTTTCTTTATATCTATGTTGCTACAAAAACTGACTGACGTGTAACAAAATTTGCAGAGTCAACTAGAGCATAGTACTGAGTCAAATTCTCTCTATCGAAGACTGTACTAATATCGAGTTCTTCCTTGGAAACTTGTAAAGACCTAAACATCAAACAAAAAGATTACCACAACTCTAGAAGGGAACCTTTAGGGGCGAACCTTGTTCATCACCATATCTCCAACTGAAAGTTCATGCACTCTTTTATATAAATCTGCGACAAATCTATATCATTAATGAACATAATCTACCAACAGATTTTCTCATTAGAGTTTCCTAGGAGATGTAAGTGTATTAAGCTCGTCTCTCATAAAATCAAAGAGTACATCTAGTGCCTTGAGTCTATCAAGGTAATTATCTCATTACAACGTTAGTATTTGCTGAAACAATAGGGGTCTTATTAAGTACGAGCATACTTGACTCCAATAACTCATCCATCACATCGTTAGTATCCACAGAAGCAACATCGATGTCTACAACTTTCGATTCGTCAATACTATCAGTAGATATAATATTGGTATATAGATTCCTCAATCAACAGTGGTATTCAAAGTGTCAAATCCTCCATACAAAATACTTGATGGAGGAGCACTAGAAAGCGAAGTGTATGTAAACTTCACACTTAAAACACTATTTTCTAGCCTTAAAAGGGGATCCCTATCTTGATATACTCTAAATTTCTAATTGGTTGTCTTCTGGCATGCTTGAAACTTCCAAATCTTTGTTTGGCTCTCGTTAAGCTTAGAGATGATATAAGTGACTCGTTAGTTTTTCATAGTTTCCCACGAAGAAGTGGAAAATTCTAAACTCTAGTGTAAAACTTAAAAAGTCATTAGGTTCTTTGTCGAGGCCAAAAGTCAAAATCCTAAGGAGGTAGATTATAAAATAGCCCAGGATTATAATGATTTGAATTGGATGTGAATCAGGTTTGAAATAGGCACCACATCACCAAATAATTATTAGTGGGTCTATAATAGCCTATGGATTTTAGCTATGAGTCAACTGCACAAATGAAACAAGATCTGAACCTTTGATCGGTTTGAATGGAAGCGGATCGAATTGGATGTAAGTGGGTCGAGTCTAGTTACTGAGCGGATTGACATTGGGTTTGGATCGCTGAACCCAGATCGGAGCTGAAAGGGTCCGAATTAGATCGGATCATCTTCCAAACTGATGCTGAAGGAATTTGAGAAGATAGAGTTTGAGGATGAATTGAATGCCCTAACCTCAGTGAGGATGTGAAGGCAAATCATCAACTTGAAGAGGCAGAAATAGGAAGACTGTGCAATGGAGTCAACATAAGTAGTGGCAAGACTCCAACATTCAATTGCTCAACTATCGACGATATAAGTTGGTGTTAGGGTTACCAACTAGGGTGCCATGGGATTGATGAGTTGGTTGTAAAATCGATGGATGCATTTGCCATTATTATTGTCATCGGCATGCGGCTATCAACAATAAAAAATCAACAAGCTTTGAAAGATAGCAACAAAGCTTGGGCAATTTGATCAAAGCATCGAAGACTTGCTTTGAAGACTTATAGTCAATATCAGAGCTGATGGTAAAATGTACTGAAGCCAACAAACTCAGGAATTTCCGAAGACTCGAAAAACGGGAGAGTTCCTCGATAATCAAGAGCCCTTGAATTCGGAGAATCTTTGAATAGTGATTTTGGTGGCATGATCTGAGAGTCATGGGCCGATGATCAATGTTGCGATTGTATTGTCTTTTTTTTGCTGATAACGATGGGGACCCGACAATAATGGAGCCAGAGTCGATGAAGCCAGAGATGAAGAAGAAGTTGAGGGTTGTCACTGATTTCGGCTGATGTTGATTACAATCGGGATTTGACCTAATGAAACATGAGTTTGATGTTCTTTTTTTCATTTTCTTATCTATTTTTCTATTTTTTTAATTTATTTTTCTCTGATCTTTCCTTTGCTTTTTTTTTTTTTTTTACCTTAAAAACAAAAACAAAAGATAAAGATGAAGAAGGAAAATATGAGGTTATGGTTGGTAAAAAAGATGAAAGTTGGATCTTTCGAGCTCTAATATCAAATTTGACACAAAACAAAAGCGACTTAGAATTTTGTGGTGAGGATTTGGGATATTGGGATAAACTAGAGTTTGATATAAAGAAGATAGGACTCGAGCCTCACATCCAAACAAATCATACCCCCACTCACATAAAATATGCATAAAAAGATTTAGTTGCAATTACCAAATCATTTCAATAACTAAGGTTTTAAAATCAATCTCTCAACATTATTGTTATATACCTCTTTTTTGGCTAATAATATTGCTTATATACTTGCTACAGCTAGCGTGCAGGAGACTAAGTGGGTAGGTGAGAAAGCTAAAGTCATAAAGTCTTGGAGTTATAAACTTTGATATACTAGTAGAGATAGAAATCATAATGGGATAGGTATGATCATAGATAAGCAATTACTTGGGGATGTAGTGGAGGTTAGAAGGAAGGGTGATAGAATTTTATTAGTTAAACTTATTTTATATAGAGAGATTTTTAATGTCATTAGTGCCTATGCACCACAAGTAGGACTTGATGAACCAGTAAATATCAATTTTGGGAGGATCTAGACGAGATGTATAAGGAATACTCATTATAGAAAAACTATTTATTGGTGGTGATCTCAATGAGCATGTAGAAACTAGTTGTAATGGATTTGATAGTATACATGAAGGATTTGGTTTTGGAGAATGAAATGAAGCAGGTAATTCAATTCTAGATTTTACTTTGTCTTATAATTTGATTTTAGTGAATACTTGGTTTTAAAAGAGAGTTTCTTGATCATTTTTAAAAGTGGATCGAATGCGAGCCAAATAGATTTCTTTTTAACTAGGAGGGTAGATAAAGCTAGTTATATTGATTGTAAATTAGTGCCAGGTGAGAGTGTAGTTATCCAACATAAACTCATAATTTTAGATATTCAGATTAAAAAACTTAGAAAAATTAAGTATAAATTAGATCATAAGATTAAGTGGTGGCGATTAAAAGTTAATCAAAAAAATTTTATAGATAGAATAGTACAATAAGCAGATTGCAAGGACCATGATGATTCTAATGTAACATAGAACAAAATGACTATCTGCATTAAAAAGATAGTTAAAGATATACTCAATAAATGGCATAAGTTGAATGATGAATGAAGATAGATACCTTTAAAGATTTTGGTAATATGTTTAGTTGCAGCGACTATTTTTTGGAAGGCGGGGTAGAAACCCTGGTCGGGACAGCAATGCTGACCCAAGCAAATGCTAGTCGAAATTACTATCCAGTCCAGAGTATTCACTGGTTGGAGTTGTAACACCATCCAGAGTATTCACTGGTCGGGGCTGTAATCCCATCCAATGTATTCACTGGTTGGGACTGTAACCCCATCCAAAGTATTCACTGGCTGGATTTTCCACACCAACCAGTAAGATTCCAAATTTTCAAATAGTGTATTGTATCAAAGTTAGTACAAATTGATAACGAAAGTTATATATAATTGACGATAAGTTGAAATTATCATCTTCCCCTATACCTACTGGTCGTGTTGTACACTCCGGTCAATAAAGTTTACTGGCCGGTGATGAAACCCTGGCCAGTGGGTTTTTTATATGAATTTGTTGCTTTAAGAAATGTCCATTGAGAATAAGTTATATCATTCGATAATGACGAACATTACACATAAATCACGAATATTAACAACCATCAAACTAAAACGTTCATATCGAAAAATAGATAATATTGACAATAAGTTGAAGTTAACATCATCATCTGTTCAATACAAACGAAAAAGTACAATTACAAAAGTGAAATTGTTCATAACATTATAATTACAAAGTTACGTATAGTAAGAATGGAAGTACAACACACTATCGCCTAGAAATTTTTCTAACACGGCGGCGAGTCTGTCCATCCATTGTTGGCGGTTCCGAAGATCTAGTCTCGACTTGGTCTTTGACATTGGCTAAACCAAATAAGTCTGACACTGCTTGTGTAATGCTGATATCCCAATACTGCTTATATAATGAAGTTGGTATTCATTTCCGGATGTCATCTTTTCACAAATATTGATATCTCAACACTGCTTATAAAATAAAGATTTTTTTATTAGCTCCACAAACAATATATTCGACTGGCTCAACCTTAGTGGCCACGCAGCTATTTTTCTTCGTATGATTGATGCATCTGAATGGTTCTCTTTCCTGACAATAATTGTTACGTCAAATCTAACTACACAAATGTTGAACTTATAAATATACGTATTAAAGTGAGTAGACGTACATCGGTGGCTTCATGCCAGCTTTCTTCCTCCAATACGAGGCCGTCGGTCTAATTCGAGATGACTCAGGTTGATCCATCTGCATAAGTATTGAATATACATTAATCCAAAATTCCAACAATAATTACATAAAATTGGTCTAATATTGTATTTGGTAACAATGTATTTTTTCCAATTCCATAAAAATCCTACTAAATATTATCACATAAGAGGAGATGAAATTTGAATGTTCAAATTGGATTTTCAAATTATCAAACCCTAAATATTGTTCAAAATTGGATGTCCCTAATATATCATAAACCCTACTAGCACTAATAAACAACATAAGAGATAAAAATAGAATGAGAGGTAGGAGATCGGAATAATATCTTGTCGGTGGGGTTCAATGGCGTCGTCTTCGCGGGTTGATCTTCACGGCGGAAGGCGTGGCCAAAATCTAAGGCTCGATTTGGCAATGGTCGTTGAAGAAAGAGGGAGAAGTTTGAGCGGAAGAAGAAGAAGAGAGCGAGTAGGAGGAAGAAGAGAGATTGTGGAAAGAAAGAAGAAGAGAGAGCGCGTTGAAAAACCTAATCTCCTAGTGAGTCCCAAATTTTTCTTAGTGAGCCCAATTTTTCCTCCCAAATATTGCATTGGTGGTTACAAAGAGGTAAAACTGGAAAATTCATGGGGCTTACTAAGAAAAAAAGGACTAGTTTCAAACTACTCTAGGACTTACTAAGAAATTGGGGCTCACTAAGACAAGTATGGGGTGCATCTGGCAACTCCCCAAAGAGTGAGATTAGTAGAGAAATAGTCTCCCAATTTTATTCGTCCATTTGTGTGTCTGTTTTTTTTTTTTAATTAATGAGTTCTTTAGGATTTTTTCTAAGAAGCGATGTGGAGGAGTGGGCCTGAATGGGCCGCATCTACAACCCCTCAAGGCTTAAGAGCGCGACTCAAACAATGGGTCTTCTTTTTCTTTTCTTGTCTCTTAGCTTCTTTTTATTTTCCTTTCTTTTTTCTTTCTTTTTTTTTTTTTGTCTGGTAAGGATTTCATGTTGCATCCTCCCAATCTATCTGGAATGTGATATTTTTTTAGAGATGAGAATGGATGAGTCTATATATCAATTTTTTATTTGCTCTAGTCAAAATTTTCAATTTAAAAAATAAAAAATTTATTTTTAATCCAAAATTTTGATGAGTGGGGACTAAAAAGTGACTTATGGACGTGCCCATTCTCATCCCTACATTCTTCTAATTATGCTTTCCGTTTGTGATTGGAAGTAATAGGTGTTTTGGTTAAGAAAATCCGTATAGTCACACATGTATAGAGTCTGCAAGTTTGAATTTAGGTGGATGGGAACATCATATCCCACTCTAACGAATGGGGGCTTGGTTACTGCATTTTTTTCTAACTTATCCCTCTATATTATGGCATTAAATAATGTGATGGCCAACCTTCAGACTCCAAATCAAGTGACAAAGATAGAGGTTGACCTTGCCAAGTATGATCCCTTTCTAGTTTCTCCGTGGCTCCCAATACAAAATTTTGAATGAGAAAAATAAAATTTTCTTTTTTAATTCAAAATTTTGTATTGAACGAGCCAAAAATTTGGCCCGTGGAAGCGTCCATTACCATGCCTAGTCACCTCCAATCGAGCCAATGTACATTGGAAGAGACCTTCAAACTCGATTAAGATATTTTCCCTATGCTGAGAGTATATTATGAATTTGATGAAGAAGATGAGTTATATTATATTCTCGTCATCTCCTGAATTATCCAGATATATTATTATGGTTGTAATGTTGGCTATCTCAAGGAATTCTAAATCAGTGGATGAGAGCTTCTCTTTTGTGGAACTCTAGCCATTATGGGTGCAGGAAGCTCAACTAACCGACTAAAGAAAAATATATCGATTGAAAGGTAACATGAGAGATGGAGTGCACTGCAGATATTAACTTTCTATAGGCCTTGGTGATAGTGGCTAGGCATAAATGCATCATGGCACTCTCCTAACTAGCCATGTCCCTATGCTAGTGTGTTCTATATCAATCATATCGATCCAAGACCAGGTACCAATATCGGTCCAATACAAGGTATATTGACTCTATGTTTCATTCTATATTTCAAACTAATTTCAACTTTAAAGTCATTATTATATTAATATATTTGATTTATCATGATTTTCAAGAAAATTTATGGAACAACCGATTTTCAAGTCAAAATATTGGTGACCGATCAATGATTTTTCCTTCAATAATTTTTATCTTGCAATTTGGACATCGAATTTTATGTGATATGATTATTTCATTTCATACTATCTTGAATATTTATTTGAGACTTGTTTTGAGACCGACAATTTTTCAAACCCAATTTAAATTATTTAAATTTATCTCAACCTCATCCACTCACATATCCTTGTCTTATTCTCTTGACTGGCTAAAGTGTTAAATTAGTTCATATGTGAGTATAGTCTCACGTTGGATAGGACAAATAAAGTCTATGGGTTTAAATACAAAGTTGGGGTCTTGACCTAATGGCTTAAGATTTTGGATCAAACTGGTTCTCAGTTATATGTTTAAACCCATCATACTCTCGGTGGTTGGACCCGACGTTCTCCCCAACATAAAGTTGGTAGGTAACATCAATTAACTACTAAGCATGACATAGCATATTGCATTCTTGGACTTGAGATTATGAAGATTGAAGGGGTGAAGGGAAGCACACCCATATTAATACACTCCCTCTTTAATTCACTTCTCTCATTTTCACATTTGTCTTCTCTTTTTGAAACTCTCTTCTCTTCAAGGCAACAATCAAATGGTGAAGAAGGAGGGCCAACAACCAGTAATAGCAAGGGGAAAACCGAAGGTAAGTAAACTTTTCTTTCTACATGTTTTGGTTTTCTTGAGAGCAATGTTGTCCAGTAGAATAGCATGTACTTTAAATTACATTAAAAATAACAAAAAACTCAATTAATTCTAATTTTTTGCATTTATATATCCGAATTATATATAATTTTTTTTTACATCATTTTTTGTAATTCTAAGTAGAGATATGTTTTGACTTGAATGAACTACTATTACTATTGTGCTGACATCTTCAAAACTAATCTATATTCTAAAAAAGGTTAAAAATACTATATGAACTCAATTAATTCCAAATATTTTTATAGCTAGATAACTAAATTGTCAAGAAAAATTTAACTATTTTACATAGCTTTGACCATAACTAAATGTTTTGGCTCGGATAAGCTGTTTATCTTGGCATTTCAGTAGTGTCATCCTACTAAAAAAGTTACATTTTGCTTGAAAGTTAAATATTGATAAAAATATTAATCAAAATATTTTATGCAGAAAAATTTATGAGGAATAGATAAATGAAAGGGAATCTATACTAAATTTTATGATTTATTAACAAGAATTGTAAATAATTCATTTACCAAAAGAAGATCTCCTGCTAGAATCTTTTTCTTTGTCGTATAACCTCATTATAAAATAACTTAACTTTCTTCCGAGTTGTTCTTGGATCCGTCAGAAAGATAATTTCGAGATTTATAAGTTTTCTCTTGACAGATTTTGTTTATTCTAAATTTATCATTTTTTTAACTTAAAAATTTTAATATTGCACTATCCAGCTAGTATCAATACATAATTATATTTTATATTTTACTTACGTGATGATACCATATTGATATCGTTTAACTAATATATTAATCATCTCATGGTATTAAAACTGTACTTGTATTCATATTAAGCTATGTCATTATTTGATTTACGGTATAACACTATGAATCAAATACATATATATATATATATATATATATATATATATATATATATATATATATATATATATGTGTGTGGACTGATTGTTACTTAACTCAACATTAATATATTTGTTTCATGCAAGCACATGATACATAAAACAGGTATTGTTTGATACTTCTATTATATGATTTATGACATATGATACTTGGTGTATAATTTTCTAATTACATGATCCATGTCATATGCTTAACTCATACCTGATAATATGAAACACTGGACACAGAACATAGACATGCTTAAATAATAAATTAAACATGAGGTTAATAGCAAAATTGAATAGTGAAAGTAAGAATGTATTTCTGGAGATAGAATTAGAGGTTGTTCAACCAATTAAAGATCCTACTGTAGGGATTTCGAGTAAGGTACTAAATCCACCGATTATTTATTCGCTGTTACTTTTTATTGTTACTGTATATATTATTGTTACTACCGATTTTATTTCCTAATGGGATATGGTTAGGGGTGTAAATGAATCAGATATAGATTGGACATAGGTATTTCTATATTTGTATTTGGTTTTTTTTTTTTATGGATACAAATACAAATATAGATATGTTACATATTTGCTAGAAGTTGGATATGAATATGGTTCATATATCTTAAAAACTATATTTGATGTTAACAGATATGGATACAACCTGAACTCTTAGAAATATAAATATGATATGAGATAACATTAAACATTTTAGGTGGAAATAAAAAGTTCATATTGTGAAGTATACATCTTAGTAGATATATTTTGGTGTGTATATAAATCTTGTAACTGTTTGCTTATAAGTGACAAATATATATTTCATCATGTACATAATAAAATATGAAAAGATATATAATTATATGCATATGACATATATACACTTACATAGTATTATGGTATATATAACTATATATGCTTAACATGTATAAGAAATCAAATTATCCGAATCCAAATCCAACTTGGAAATTAGATTTCGAATTCGAATCCAGATCTGATCTAAATAAAGATCCATTATTTGAATCTAAATTGACTTTGACTGCACTAAATTTCTATCCAATCTAATTGTAAACATATTCAAATCGGATTATCAAATTTGTTTAAATCCTAGACAAAGTATCACACCACACAAGTAGTGGAGGCCACCTATTGAACCCCGATATGATCCTGATGTTCGTGGAACTAAGTGCCACGTGAAACAAAATGCCAAGTGAGACAAAGTCCCTACAAAGTGGCATGTAGGACAAAGTGCCATGCTACCTATATGGCATGGGCCACCTCTTGGACCTACGTGGCCACATCTATAATCGATCAAGACATTATTTTACTGAGTAGCTAACAATACATCAAGTTCAATGCCTGAGTGAGGTTGTAGTCTCGGATATGCACGAGATCCCCTGGAATAATGATCTTTCCATGCAGTTTTAGTTCAAAATAACTTACATAATTAATCAATAAATAACTTATTATTGAGACGACATTATGTACTGAGCTAGAAATAAGGTGGCCACTTAAAAGTAAGTGCTATACGAATCAAAGGGAGGTGATCTGTTAAATGCATAGAGCCACCTCTAAAATCTTCAAGACATTATGTAGTATGAGATGCATAAAATGGTTTACCTCTTGTTCTTTTCTATGTATACATAGTATGTATGGTTATAGGAGTTTTCATGTACTCATGCTTTTTGACTGTATTTATTAAACATATGATATTTACCACTAATATTACATCCATGTACACTTAGTTGACACATTATAGCTACTTAATTACTATACATATAAGTTTCTATTTATAATAACTTTCCTTGCATCTTGGACATCTCCGATTATTCTGATTTATACATTTCATATACAATCTTTCTATTCATTTCCTTTGTATTCTATTTGTGTGATATAATCTATGGATTCTTATATCCTGGGTGCCGAGAATGAGGAGATCATGCTACTACCAACAGATGATCCTTACTTCTTGAGGCGATCAGAGACCCATTAGAAGAATGGTGCATCGTTCATTTTCAATTTCTTTTATTGTACTTTTGAGTTTTCTTGTACGTTCCAACTGGGAGATTTGTTAATTGGACAACATACTTTGCATATATCATGCTTCTATTTTCTTCGTAATAACAAAAATACTGTTACTTTCTACTCTTATATTGTATAATAGATTCATTTTATTTATTGTTTACTCAGATAAGTACCTATATTGTATTCACAATTTAAGACCTGGCATATACCATTTTAGTTTAGTATATGTCCAACGGTTACACACAACGTTTCTGAAAGCAGCTTTGAAAACAACGTGACTCATGTACTAAGAAATATAGGGAGAAAATAGCCACCATGTAAGAAGTGGTTTTTATTTCCTTACTCTCCAAAAAGTTCTATTTCTTCTTAATTTCGTTTGAAATTTCAAGTCTTGAATGGTAACAATGGTTAATTTCGTTTGAAATTTCAAGTCTTGAATGGTAACAATAGTTAATTTCGTTTGAAATTTCAAGTCTTGAATGGTAACAATAGTTAATCTTGTTGCAGGGAGCATCGTTAGCTCATTGCATTCACGAGCCTAGTCATCGGCATCATGTTTTGCTATTTGCATTGAGTCACTTTTTGCGACTCTTAATAGTTCTGCCTTTAAGCTGATTAGTATCATATATTGTATTTTTTTCTCCCATATTTTATCTATTTTTGTATATAAATAAATGATACTCGGGTATTGTTAGTGTCTTTTTCAGTTAATCCGATTCATACAAGGAGATGATATGAAATCAGAGTCGGATTAGGAAACAAATCCTATAAAAGAGTTCAAAGAAAATAAAGCTACAAGATTAGAATACTGCAGAAAGTCAAAGTCAAATAAAGTCGAGAGAATCAAGTGTACAAGACAAGAAACTCGTGCAGGAGAAAAATTATTACTATTGGCCATATTATAGCCGCCAAATGGCGGCATTAGACGCCAAATAGCTGCTCAAAGGTGGACCCACATGCTGAGTTTTCTTCGGTGGTTTCGATATAATTTTGTAGTTTTTCATTTCTATTAGAATTAGGGTTTAATTTCCGAAACCTATATATTGGATGTATCCTTATATTCTAAAGGAGGGCGATATTTTTGTATTCGTATTTTATTTAATAAAATTAGAATTAGGGTTTGTCGAAGGGGTGATGGCCACAATACCGGGCTCCAGAGATAATTCTCTTTGTTCTTTAATTTTCCATAGTTAATTTATTTTAATTGCTTTCTATTTTAGATTATTATCGCTTTCTAGACTAGATTTAATTGTGTTCATAAATAAAAATAGGATTTTGCTTACTCAAACTATGTGTAACTAATTTTCTTTAGTGCTAGGATGTAGATGAAGTTAGTTTAATAGATCTAACATGATTTATCTCATCTTCTTCCAAAAAAAAAAATTTATGATTTTTCTATAAATAACAAAAATATAGAGTTTGTAAATCATAATTTTTTGATAGATTATACTTAATTAATATTTTGATAATCTATACTTAGATGAGATTTGGAATTCATATTCTTTGTTTATTTCTAGAACCATTAACAAGATTTTCCTATAAATAAATTAATTTGAATAAACTTGTAAATCTAATTTTTTTGATACGTTATACTTAACTTCGGTCTTTTGATAGCCTATTCTTAAATTAGGGTTTGAAGTTTATTTCTTTGCTTTTGTTTATAAGATTTTCCACTTAATATAATTTATTTTTAGGAAAGGTATTATCTTTGATGGTCTATACTTGCGCATCACTTGATAAATCATACTTAGAACACTTAATTAAAATCAAATTAAAAAAATCACATTTTTAATATGTCACTTAACCATGCATAATTAAAAAGTTAGGAAGAAAGAGATAATTCATTGTTAAACTATTATTCTAATTGAATCGAAATCCTAGGCTAATCTTTAGAACTTAAAACTCATCTTTTCAATTTAGAAACTCTTTGTTAATCCGTTAGATTATAGAATTGTAAGAATCGCAAAATATCTGAGATCTCTAAAGGATGACATGTTAAGTGCTACAACCAACACTATACGCTTGCAGTAGAAATATTACATCAAGTTTTTGGCGCCGTTGTCGGAGATCGACGGTGTTTTTCTTACTTTTTCTAACATTTTTACTGGTTAACAGTGTGCATTGAGTGTGTATAGATCTGAAACTTCAGATACAGGAAGTAAAAAGGGAATAAAAGAGTCTTAGAAGCGTACTGCAAAAACCAAAGAGGTAAATTCCCTTATTTTGCCGCTAAATAGTGGTAATTACCGCTAATTAGCGGCAATTTTAGAGATTTTCTCTCCCAAATTTTGTCTAATTCTGTATTTAGAGTTCCTAGTTCTGTAAAAAAAAAATATAAAAAGAAATTTTCAATTTTTTTATTTCTTTCTTTTCCATCTCTTTCCCTCTCCACCTTCTTCAAAAAAAATAAATAAATAAATAAATAATTTAAAAAAGATATTTCAAAATACAACTAGTTGCTATCATTGTCGTGATCCATATCATAATTATTATCAGTGACTATGGATAAGAAGTTTGTTAGGACTATACCATAATCAATTTCACAACACATATAATGAACCTACGAGCGCTTCCTATACACAAAATTGCAATTGTGAATGGATGAATCCATCTAATTTTGCATATAATCAAGAACCATATTCTATCTGATCCTTTTTTTTTATGGACTATTTATCTTCATGTTCTAAATTCAATTATGAACAAGATATTCAATTGAATATGTTAGATGAAAGATTAAAAAGATTAGAAGCAAGATATGCATGTCATGAGAATTTACCTACAACCACTTCATATATGTCATCAAATAGGTACAAAGATCTATCATATCTACCTTCAAATTTCACTCATGATTTCGAGATGCAATCATTTGAGAAAAATAAGGAAAATTACGATCATGAGTTTGAGGAACGAAGACGTAGAATAGAGGAAGATATAGAAAATTTGCTAAAATTATCATCTCAAAAATCATCCTTTCAAATTGAATCTTGTATGAAAGATCTTCTCAAAACAATTTCTCAAACTAAACTTTTTGAAAATCAGTCATCTAATAGTTTGAACATATTTTACACCAACGAGCAACCACTTCAGTCATCTTTTGAAGTAGATATGATTTAAAATGAGTTAAATAATTTTGTGCATAATGAGTCTATAATTCAACATTGTGATCAACCTATTTTAGACCATTGTGACAATAATTATGAAAAAACCAGTGATAAAGAAAATATTTTGTTTGATGACTTACCTCATGGTGAGCATACTAGTGACACATTATCATTTGATTCCTTTGATGAAAATTGTGAAACAATTTGTGAAGAAGAATTTTTATCCCTTCATAATAATTTGACTAACGATAAGTCCACTAGTATGACATTTTCTTTTAAGAATTTTGATGAAAAGTTTGAAGAAAATTTGCATAACGAGCCCAAAATATTAGAAGAATGAAAAGAACCTCAAAAAGAGGAGGTCATGGTACCGATGATTTAAAAGAGCCCTCCAAAATCGAGCTCATAATTCCACAACACCAAAGTGAGTATGTTATTTCACAAGTTGATAAAACCAAAATACTTACTAATATAAAAGATACTCGTGGATGGAATATGAACGATGGTAAAGGTACACTTTCCAACCTCAAAATTTTAATATTGAATAAAAGAAAGAAGGGTAGGAGTAAATTAAGAAAAATCAAAAATAAGATGGAGAGATTAAATGCAAAACTGACAAAAAGGCTAAGTTCATCCATATCAAAACATAAAAAGACACATTATGAGAGTGAAAAGCAATCAAGAGGTCGTAACAGGTTTGAATTTTCTAATAAATATATAATATGTATATCATAGTTTTCTTATTTATTTTACCACCCTTGGTTTGCGTATGAGGGCATATACGAGTTTAGGTGTGGGAGAGTGGGTTAGGATATTTTTTTTCGTGTTTTTCTAGGATTTTTAGTTTTTTTTTTTTAGAATCTTTATTTTATTTTTAGATTTTTTTTGGTTTCTTTATTTTACACTTTGGATAGTTTTTAGGATAACTAACTAACAAAACTGAAAAAAAAACCTTTGATTTTATATATTTTCATCAGTAAATCAATGGGGTGTGCCTGGTATTAAGGCAATAGCCTCAAGAGTGAAAAAAGAGTATGATCCAAGTAATCGGGTACTTTGCGCCTAACTAAGCATGAATATTCGTATGAAAGGTGAGATATTCTAAAAAAAGAAAAAGAAAAGAGTATGAACCGAGTATTCGGATACTTTGCGCTTAATTAAGCGTGAATATTCGCATGAAATGTGAAATATTCTTGAAAAAAAAAGAAAAAAAAGAAAAAAATTTGTTATGAGAGAGGAGATGAATCATGAGTTAGAGATTGAGTCCAAGGCCAAAATAGACTATCACACATGCATATAGTTGTATAGGAGCCAATGAATTATCTGTTAGTAGGTATTGAAAGATAGGATTTAAATTTTTTATTAAAATAATAAGTGTATTTGATATGACGCTTGATTTAAAAATTGATAATCTAAATGCGTTCTTGAGTTGTATATTAGTGAGATTAATTGATGAAATATTATAAAAAAAAAGATTTTTTTCCTTTGTATAAATTTTTATTTTTATTGATTTTCCTTTGTATATTAGTGTTTTTTTTATTTTTTTTATTTTTCTTTCCTTTTGTGGGTATATTTACTGCAAACCCTCACGAGACACAATTCGTCCACTAGAATAACCTAGGAGTTTAAAAGCTTGTTGTACATGCTAAATGCAATTGTGATTCCTGTGAAATTGAGAGGATTTTTCTTTTTCTTTTTAGATTTAGATTTTGCTCGAGGACTAACAAAAACTTTGTGTGGGATGTGATTAGTATCATATATTATATTTTTCCTCCCATATTTTATCTATTTTTTTATATAAATAAATGATACTCGGGTATTTTTAGTGTCTTTTTCAGGTAATCCGATTCATACAAGGAGATGACCTTAAATCAGAGCCGGAATTGGAAACAAATTCTATACAAGAGTTCAAATAAAGCAAAGCTACAAGATTAGAATACTGCAGAGAGTCAAAGTCAAATACAGTAAAGAGAATCAAGTGTACAAGACAAGAAACTCGTGCAGGAGAAAAACCATTACTATTGGCCATATTATAGCACCCACATGCTGATTTTTCTTCGGTAGTTTCGATATAATTTTGTAGTTTTTCAGTTCTGTTAGAATTAGGATTTGATTTTCGAAGTTTATATATTGGACGTATTCTTGTATTTTAAAGGAGGACAGTAGTTTTGCACTCGTATTTTATTTAATAAAATTAGAATTATGGTTTGCCGAAGTGGTGACGGCACCAATACCGGACTTCAGAGTTAATTCTCTTTGTTCTTTAATTTTTTTTCCATAATTAATTTATTTTAATTGCTTTCTAGTTTAGGTTATTATCGCTTTCTAAATTAGATTTAATTGTGTTCATAAATAAAAATAGGATTTTGCTTACTCAAACTATGTGTAACTAATTTTCTTTAGTTCTAGGATGTAGATGAAGTTAGTTTAATAGATCTAACATGATTTATCTCATCTTCTTTCAAAAAAGAAATAAAGTTATGATTTTTCTATAAATAAATAAAATATAGAATTCGTAAATCATAATTCTTTGATAGATTATACTTAATTAATATTTTGATAATCTGTGCTTAGATGAGATTTGGAATTCATATTATTTGTTTATTTCTATAATCATTAACAAGATTTTCCTATAAATAAATTAACTTGAATAAACTTGTAAATCTAATTTTTTTGATAGGTTATACTTAACTTCGGTCTTTTGATAGCCTATACTTAGATTAGGATTTGAAGTTTATTTTTTTTCTTTTGTTTATAAAATTTTCTACTTGATATAATTTGTTTTTAAGAAAGGTGTTATTTTTTATGGTCTATACTTACACATCACTTGATAGGTCACACTTAAGGGCACTTAATTAAAATCAAATTAAAAAAATCACCTTTTTAATATGTTACTTAACCGTGCATAATTAAAAAGTTAGGAAGAAAGAGATAATTCATTGTTAAGCTATTATTCTAATGGATTCGAAATCTTAGGCTAATCATTAGAGCTTAAAACTCATCCTTTCAATTTAGAAACTCTTTGTTAGTCCGTCAAATTATAGAATTGTAAGAATCACAAAATATCTGAGATCTCTGTAGGACAACCTGTTAAGCATTATAACCGACACTGTATGCTTACAGTAGAAATATCACATCAGCAGCGAGCTTGATCTTCAACAGTTTCATATTAAGATGATTTAAATTCAAAACTTAAAATCTAAAGATAACCATACAGCTGGAGCAATCCCATATTTGTCTCAAAAAGATGATCTATAGTTGTGATTGCTTAACTATTTTTTTAATTTGTTTCCTTGAATATCTATTTTATTTCCTTGAAAATCTCAGCTGATTACTTGTATTTTATTCAACTTCTCTCTATAAATACATACAGTCTTCCACGATTGAAGGTGTGGCGAGATTTCTCGAATACTATTATTCAAATTTTTTGTTATTCTTCAACATTTATCAATGTTAGCGAGCTTTCTTGAACAAGTTTTTTTTTTTTTTTTCCTCTTGGTATCTGAGCATTCAAACATATCTTCTGCACTAATCAATGTTTGCAATTTTGTAACTCCACTCAAATCAAAAAATTACCCTCTTTGGCGTGAGCAAGTCCTCGCCTTAGCTACTCGCTTGGCTATCTTCTTGGAGACAAGACTCCAACCCCTGTTGAACTTTCAGCAGTTGCAAGATCCACTACTACACCGATAAAGGTTCTGCACTAGTTAATCAATCTGTTGCCAAACTTGTTGGATCCAACTCTAGACAGTTCTCTTCTCGTGAACCGAGACATCACCTGCCAAATTTGTGACAAATGTGGAGTTTCTACGAACAAATTGAACATAATCACCATGCACAATTTGAGTGGGGATGTTAAGATGATTCAAATTCAAAACTTAAAATCTGAAGACAATCATCCAGCTGGACCAATCTCACATTTATCTCAGAAAGATAATCTGCTGTTGTGATTGCTTAATTTTTTTTTTGTTAATTTGTTTCCTTGAATATCTAGTTTATTTCCTTAAAAATCTCAACTAATTACTTGTATTTTGTTCAACTTCTCTCTATAAATACATACGGCCTTCCACAATTGAAGCTATGGCAAGATTTCTCGAACACCGTTATTCAATTTCTCTATTATTCTTCAACATTTACCAATGTTGGCTAGATATCTCAAACAACATTTATTTTTTCTCTTTCCACAACTTTGAACTCCATTGCAACTTGCAAGCTTGTGCATAAGCTTCTCATTACAACCATGAGAAGCTTGGTATCTTATCTCAAATCTATCAACGATCTCAAATTAAGAAGACACATAAGTAAAATTCACAAAAAATGTAAAAGAGTTTTTCTCCCAAAAAATATCTTTTTCAATGCAAAAAGATACACACAAAAGTGATATCTAGTCTCACATATAGTTTAGGATGTTTGGCACAAATCCTAGATTTGTTGATTGAGTTAAATTTGATCAGTTCTTAGTCCAAAATATACCTGAAATCCACATATAGATAGGGTGTTGTTGTCTGTGCCTACTGTAGTATCGACAGCGGCTTCAAATATAGGTCACCTAAGCCCTGCAGTTGCTACGGCTCTATCTATAGTTTTTGACAATCTATTGACAACCCTATGGGCTATTGCTATAGTCATGAAAAAAAATCCAACCACAAATCAATAGGTTTGATGTGGGCTAAATCAGTCTTGCATGAAGCAATGAAATAGCATCATCTTCTATGAGTTGCTAAGCCTGTGAGGCTACAGTTTCGTCAGAAACTTGCATGGTGGTCATTCCAAAGCTTTTGAAAGATTCTCATGAGAGACTTCATGGTATTTCCCAACTGTCATTGGGCTAGCAGTGCCAAGAAGATGAACACCTCAAGTTTTGCCTAATCAAACTCAATGACCAAGGATTTAGCAAAAGACCCTACAGTCTTATTGTGGGATCGTAATACCACTTTCTCAGTAGTGGTAAAGAGCATCCCTAGTAGAGTTGTTATCTTATTTTCTTGGGAAAAGATAGAGAGAAACTTTAGTCTTTTGAAAGAAAGTAGTTCTACGGAATGGATTAAAAAAAAAATATTTAATAAGGAAAGAAAATTCTCTCCTTCACTCTGCATAAGTCCAGGCTAGAAAGGAGGAAGAGCCCAACAGTAAATAACCATTACTGGGAGGGAAATTTAAAAAACGGATATTAAGGTATAGTTGAGAGGAAAGGAAAATTTTGTATTAAAGAGGAATTTAGTTGTCTTGTTATCCAAGTTTGTGAATGAAACTCTACCTTTCCCTTTTCTCTCATCTCCTCTCCTTCTTCATCTTCTTCTCCTCCTCCTTCTTCTGATCTGTCTCTCTCTCTTTGTTCTCTTTTTCTCATCTCAACCTCACATCTCTTGTTTCCATTTAAATATTTCTTCTACTAATCAATCTTATTTATAGGAATTTCCCAGAACCCTTCAATGCCGACCAACAAGAGCGCATCATCATCGAAGAACTAAGAGTCGACCTCCGAAATAGGTATCAGAGTGCCAGATTTCCTGGAGACGATCATGGAGGAATCCAACTTCTCTTCCAATCCTTCCACTGTGGAGTCTGGTCAGCGATGGAATGAGATGGAAAACTACGGAGTTAGATGAAGAAACTGGATGTAGTAACTGGTGACAACCAGTATATCAACTTGAATAAAAAAAGGTCCTCTCCTCCCAACTCCTCCGTTTTTTCTTTAAAGAGCTCTAACTATACTCCAGCAACTAATGATTCTTACTTGGCTTTTGGCCGGCCACCTGATGGGGGATACTACAATCATCCCCATCCTGAGTTTCCAACATTTTTTGCACTGATATCCGTGATTGGTTGTATCATGTTGAATAACTCCTTGAGTTTTATGGAGTGGATTTGGAATAAAAGTAAGAATGGTGGCGCTTTACTTGGAGGGGAAGCCACTTCATTGGTATAGGTGGTCCATGTGAGAAAAAGAGGAGTTGTTGGAGTGGCATGAATTTGAGAAGGAATTATTGGAGATGTATGACTCTAAACACACCTCCAGCTATACTAGAGAATTATCGAAGCTGAAGCAAGAACGCAGAAGTCTAGAGGATTATATAGAAGAGTTTATGCGTCTATCTTACTATATCCATACGCTATCACAAAACTACCTTGTTTGTTATTTTGTCAGTGGGTTGAGGGATGTAATCAAATATGAAGTAATAGCGAAAGATCCCCAAACCATGAAGGCAGCTATGAACTTTGCTAGGCTCAAAAAGGAGAAGGCTGCAGCCATTAAGAAGTCGATTAAAAGGGTCGGTTCCCAAAACTCTACTCCTATGCATCAGTCCACAACTTCTAGTGGAAAGGAGGCAAATAATGCGAAACCAGTGGTGACTCAAGGAGGCACCGCAACACCACCAGTGCATAAATTGACATATCAAGAAATCAAAGAGAGAAGGGAGAAGGGTCTCTGCTTCAACTGTGATGAGAAATACACGATGGGCAATAAATGTAAGAATAAGAAGATATATCACTTGGAGATCATCCCAGATGCAGGTGATGAGGACGATCAAGGCCTCGAGGATGAGGGTGAAGGTGAAGAAATTAATTTGTTGGCACTTACGTTGAGTGCCATGGAAGGAGTGGTAGGAGTAAGTTCAATTCGGTTGATAGGGAACGTGAATGGGGAGCAAATAGGGTTCCTAGTCGATATCGGGGCAACCCTTTATTTCATAGACCCTCGCACCGTGCATAAGCTGCAGTTGGCACTGTCGGAGAGTGACTCTTTCAATGTCACGATTGCGGGAGAGGAGAAGCTACAAGGGGGTGGTTGTTGTGAGAGGGTAGCAATGTGTATATAGAGATAGAAAAGTGAGGTCGACTTGTAGATTGTTCCTCCAGGTGAACCTCAAATTGTGCTCAGCACAGTATGGCTCTAAAGACTCTGGCCAACTTTATGAGATTTCTCTAAATATACACTCAAGTATTGGAGTAAGGGGAAAGCAGTTGTACTTAAAGGAGTCTAAGCATTAGGTATAGATGTGGTGATTTGGGAGTTGTTCGATAAAATACTATCTTATCAGATGGTTTCCTATGTTATGTAATTGGAAGTGGACTCATGCTCAACCGAAGAGAGGGTTATGCCTGAAGAATTGAAGCAACTGCTACAAGAGTATCAAGTGGTATTTCAGGCACCACAAGGTTTACCTCCGAAAAGAGCTTGCAACCACCACATTCCACTCATCAATTCCACTCAAACTGTGAAGATACACCCTTACCGCTATCCATTCCACCAGAAATATGAGATAGATAGGCAGATACAGGAGATGCTTCATGCTGGAACTATATGGCCCAGCACCAGTTTTTTTGCCTCCTCGATTGAGACACTGTGTATTCTGCACCAAAAAAATGTTAGCAAAAATAACAGTATAATAAAGAGAAGAGATGAAAAGAGAAGAATATAGAAGTTCATAGAAGAAGATAGAGAGAGAGAGAGAGAGAGAGAGAGAGAGAGAGAGAGAGAGAGATGATGATGAGAAAGAAGGAGAGAAGGAGAAGGGAGAGTTGATTGGGAAAGAAGGCAAAGATAAATATCGTATTAATCAGCTTAAAGGGTTACAATTTCTCCACAAGAGGTTATATATGTTAGGCCCTACATCCCCACCATTGGCATTGCCTTCATCTCTACAGCATTTGGATCCAAAGACTATGCTTGCATCAACAAGTAAGCTTCCATCTCTCTTTACTTTTGAACATCAAGGGCTAACAATGGCTCTATGTTGGGCTTCATGTAATGGGCCTATTCTCCTATACTGCTAAGATACTCAATAAAAGGGTATGATTCATTGGCTGGGCCTTGGCAATCCTCCATCTCTGAGAGACAATTTTGTCCTTGAAGTTGAACGATGGAGACCTTATCGTAAAGTCATGATAGTCCTCCAAAGCAGTATCTGAATCATCGACTTCCTTCCATTTCATGAGGATATGGTTAGCAACACTGTTGTTCGTTACTTTACTCTGGTCCAGTAACTTCTCATGTTCCATTTCTTACTATTTCCAGTAAGAGGGTAGTTCAAAGCAAAATTTTGCAATTGTGCTATGATATTTCTTGAGCTTGGGTACATGGATGCAAGCGTGAATTCAGGCTCCCTCTGATAGCAGCAAATTAACTACTTTTCTAACTTTGGCCATGACCTTGGCCAACACCTTGTAAGGACTATAATACCTTGTTGTAGCATGCAAAACTTTAGTCATGACTATGTCAGAGCACATCACTGCAAGAGTCCAAGCCATCACATTATGTCTACTTAAAACTTCTCTTGAACCCTCCATTGACTCACTTCCCTCTTGAATACCACAGTTCACAGCAAGGCAACATGTTTCGTTAAGCATACCTTTTAGCATTTCTAATCCTTCCAATAAGGACCTGACAACTTGAGAAGTAACTGTGTTACAATCATGATGAAGTAAGGAAAAACAAGTAGCAGCTGAATATTCCACCACCAATTGTTTTGGATGCATACTCAACTGAGATAAGAGGAAATCAACTTGAAGTAAAGTTTGAACTGATAAAGACAGGAATGCCAGCATTTATAGGGATAAAAATTAAAGATTAATTTTCATCAATGCAAGGGTCTGTGCAGAAGGGACTCTCCTAATGCTTTGAAACAAAGTAGTAATAGCTCGTACATAAAAGGTAGAAAACTCCTTCTATAATATCTTAATTAGAAGAATCAAATTTCTCCCAGCTCCTCCTATACCATTTGACCAATTGAGCTTAATCCCATCGGACAAGACAAATCTCAATAATCGAAAAGCTTTATTTGCAATGGATTCCCTTGTCTGTGTGAGCAAATGTCTTTCCAGATTACCACAAGTCTTATCCAGTGGAACTATAGAGAAACAAGAGAAAGGAGCAAGTAATCTTCCAAATTGTTGCCTTACCTCAATATCCAAATACTGGATCAGATTTTCCATGTTAACCACAATAGAGTAAGGCTCATTTTCATTAAAGAGGGTCACTTCATGATTGTTATTGCAGGAAAGGCTCTTGTGATTCTTGATATGTGCAGTTCTTACTGAAGCAATGATGCATTTGCCATGAAACCATGGTTCACGCAACTTGCAACACTTTGAGAACTCATTATTTTACTTAGTAGTCCTGACCACTTCTTCAACCACAAGATATACTATATTGAACCATGTAAAGAGCACATTCCAAGAAACAACAGTTCCCATGATCATTCCATCATATACATTACGTACAATCTCCATTATATTCGAATTTGCATGCATAGAAATCAATTCGTTCATGCCCATCAAAGCAAAACTAAGCAATAGTCTAACAAATACCCACATATCTTTAAATAGATCACTTGATAAGCCAGTTGATCTTTCCCTACACCTGCCAGTGGCATACATCACTAAAGGCATAGCCACTCTCCACATTGAGACATGATAGGTAGCTGTAGCCTCCGGCATATGCCTCACAGCGGGCGTCAGCCAAACATATAGAGGAAAATCCAAGGGAAGGAAATATGAACATTAGACTAAGCAAATTGCTAAGGCTCACACCAAACGCTTCTCTATATAGTGTCTTCCTTACACTTCCCATGCGAATGGAGGTGTACAAATGAAAATAGAAGTTAGATTTCACTAGCCAAATGTGCTGCTTGGGAACAAGAATTCCTTTTCTAAAGAAAGATGTGTTGTGCATCACAGTAAAAATCCCACCAGGATTAAATGGAATTTCCATTGAATACATGTAAAGATCATTCCATAGGACTGAGTTTAATGAATCAATGTCCCTCCTTTGCATTAAATCAAATACCATCCTCGCATAACAAAAATGATCAGCCCTTAAATACCTTGCTATCAGTCCATTGATGATGAAAAGGTCTTTGTAGGGAATTTTATCGAACACCTTGCAGGCAGTGTTGGTGATGAAGAGGTCCTTGGGGGAAATTTTCGTCAAACACCTTGTGGGCAGTGTTGGTGATGAAAAGGTCCTTGTGGGAAATTTCGTCGAACATCTTGCAGGTGGTGTCGAGATACCGGTGGTTGGAACAGAGAGTGAGATTGGTTGCGAGTAAGTTGTTGAGGGTGTAGAATTTTTCTTCAGAGTGTAAGTCAATACTTAGAATTTTGATATCTTCATCCCCTTCTTCATTTACCATCTCAGCTTCTTCTTCTTCTTCAACTGAATTTCCATCTACATGCCCCATATCTCTTCATCATAATCCACCGCAGCCTCTTCGTTGTATGAATCCTTCACATCCTTCATAACAGGAGACTTAACGGAGCCACTAGCCATAGATTTCTCGATCGAGGGCCTCTTCCCCATGATCTTGTTATCTTCCACCTTGACGAAAAAAGGAGTCATTGTAGATCTATCCAAGGGATTGGTTGTCGTTGAAGTAATCAACATTAGAGTGGGGTTGGGGTGAGGGAATCACCTCCGTCCTTGGATTTGGATAAAGACTGAGCAGCAAACTCTTAATTTCCTCGTGATCCCTTCTCTCCTAAGCCCGCATCTCCCTTAAATCTTCAGCCAGTGAGCGGAGCTGGAGAGTAACTTTTGACATCTCATGAGCGAGCATAGGGATGGGAGACTTGGATCTCTTTGGAATTGAATCGAATCTAGAGCTCTATCGTGAGTGACAGAGATAAGCTATTTACGAGGGATTTTTGGAAGGAGTTGTTTCAATTACAAGGAATAAATCTCAATTCCAGTTCTGCCTCCCACCCTCAATCCAATGGACAGTCGAAGCGAGTGAATCAGTATGTGGAGACTCATTTGAGGTGTTTTTGCAGTTTTAAGCCAAGAGACTGAGAGAAATGGCTAAGGTGGGCTCAATACTGGTATAATACGACATGGAGATCAACTACGTGCTTCACTCCATACGAAGTAGTCTATGGGAGACCACCTCCAAATCTACTGTAGCATATACCAAAGACAGCTCAGGTTCAAGCAGTTGAGGACCTGCTCTATGATAGGGATGCAGTGCTAAGGGTGTTGCAGGATCAATTCCTCAAGGCCTAGGATCGTACGAAGGAGAATGCTAATAAAAAAAGAACTAGGAGAGAGTTTAATGTAGGCAACTAGGTTCTCCTTAGATTGCAACCATATGGACAAAAGATGGTGAGAAGCTCTCTTCCAACCAAGTTTTCTGCTCGATATTTCGGCCCCTATTAAGTGGTGGAAACGATAGGGAAGATTGCACATCATCTTTGATTGCATGAAGCTGCGAAGATTCATGACATTTTCTATGTCTCCTTACTCAAGAAATATGAAGGTAATGTACCTACTCAGTTGGATGACTTGCCATATTTGTGCGAGACGGAGCCTAAGGAACCAAGCAGATTCTGAATCGACGTATGGTAAAGCGGAATAATAGAGCCGTAACTCAGTTGCTAATTTGATGGAAGGGAGAAGATTGAGCAGAGGTGACATGGGAGGATGTTGCAGCCACAGTGGGAAAGTTTCCCCACTCCAAGTTAGCGGGCTAAGTTGGTTTTTAAGAAGGGAGAGATGTATAAGTTGGTTTTCAAGACGTTCAGGATGTAAGGGCCCAATAAAATCCTCACTTAGAACAAAGAAGGTCCACATTGATCAGCCCATATTACCAGCCCAATCCATTGTATTCACAAAGAAACCAGCTCATTTTCTCTCCATCACTCTGCATCTGGAAAGGAGAAAGGGCTCAACAGTAAATAGCCTTTACTTGGAGGGGAATTTATAAAACGGATATTCAGATAGAGTTGAGGGAAAAGAAAATTTTTGTATTAAAGAAGAATTTAGTTATCTTGTTATCCAAAATTGTAGAATGCCCATTTCTCTCATCTCCCTTCCTTCATCTTCTTCTCCTCCTCCTGATGATCTCTCTCTCCCCTCTTCTTGTCTCAACCTCATCTATCTTATTTCCATTTAAATATTTCTTCCACTAATCAATCCTTTTTACATGAATTTCCCAGAACTCTTCAATGTTGACCAACAAGGGTGCATCATCATCGAAGAATTCGGAATCGAGCTCCGAAAGAAGGATAAATCTGTTTTACAAAATCTATGGGAGCCTATGGAACCACTGACGTTACAACCGTCTGCTTAAATGTTTGAATTGAGTTTAGGGAATGAACTCTTAAACAAATTTAACTTTTGGAGTTCTTAAAGAACTAAATGAGCTAGGAGTATGAATCTCTCAAAAAGCTCAAGGCTTGGCCGCTTGCAGCGAGAGTTCTCCCTTCTCTCTTGCACATGCCAACTATGGACCTGAAGAAGTAGTTCTCAAAGCCAACCCAAGTTCAGAGGTGTTTAAGCAGCCCCAAATTAGCCCTCTGGAGGCATATTAGTTGATCTGTTTGGATCTAGATCTTGCGGAGCGACCGGCACGTCCACTATAAAATTACACAAATCTTAATAGGTCTAATGGGCTTATCAGGTTCTTCGGTATCCAGTATTTTCTGTCTTCACTAGCAAGTTGGATTCTTCCTCTTAAGGTGATGGTTGCATCATAATAATGTTTATGATAGATTGCTAAACTTGGATCTTGTAAACATCAGGTGAAGATCGTAGGAGTCCCACAAAAATACGGTGCACACTCTGCATCTAACTACATGAATCCTATCATTTTGGTTTTCTTCAGATCAGCACTTTGTCTCAAATTTTTAAGAACCACACAGCTACACAACCCTAAACTACAACAATCCCAGAAAAATGCAGAGCCATCAAATGTTGATATTCTCAGTTCTCAAAATCAATCTGTTTAGCTTCAAACTGCCCATGAAAGCTGCTCAATATGATCTACTAGAAAATAACAAAACAAACACAGAGCTGAATAACAGGTACATAGAAACAGCACGACTTTCGCTAAGTAATAGGAACTATAGTTCGGATGCTTAATCCTAGTCCAGACTGCCACTGATAGCCTAAACGACATCAACTTCTTACGATACAACAAGACGTGGGAATCAATCACCACTTCTTAAAAGACTAATCGATGAGTAAAGCCCTTCCTCGGAGAAGAAATTCAGTACAACATGACTCACGACGCATGATACAAGAATCCACTTAAGCTGCATCTCCTTCATGGAGAAGCATCTGATCGAAATGCCAAACTCCTGCAGAAAGAAAGATCGAGATAGAAAATTAAGAACGCATACAAAGCTCTGTAAGAAACATGGAAGAAAATATCAAAACATTGAGTTCTATTCAAGTCTTTACCATGTCCGGTGTTGCCGATCCTTCTCAGCTGAGCAACATATTCCGAGATCTTCTTAATAGCTTCCACCTGATTTTTAGTGAACAAGAAATGAGAAGACAAATTTTAGTACTTTCAGGAACAAGTGTGAAGAACAGATAAGCGTACCTAAATTACAACTAAATTAACAAGACATTGTACTTCGTTTATCCAAATGGCGTATTGTACTCGTTCAATCATGGAACACAACAGTAGTAACATTATCGTGACTTGCTTTACAGAAGGTCTATTAATGATGAATAAGACTAACAAATAAAATACTTAATTTGAAGAATCGAATCACCCTACTTTACAAGTAAAAGGCTCACCTGCTCTGCAAGGAATTCGCCTTCCACAAAGTCAGTGAGCTGAGGATCGCCACACCGAGCTGCTACCTGTTCACCCAAGGGAGGGAAAAAAGACATTACATTCAGTTATAATCCACACCATCAATAGGATGTGGAGTAACTAGTAACTACAAGAAGACTAAATACCAATTAAAAAGAACACTTACACAGTGCAAGTTCAGGAGCTTCTCATTTGTAAGCTTTTCGAGCGATAGAGCCAGCTCCATAGCTGAAAATACATCAAAAATGCTTTAGAAAACATCTACAGAATGTAATTTTGTGAAGTAAAAAATTGGCACAAGTAAATTTAACTTCTAAAGAGATGTTGCCACTAAAAGAGCATTATGTGCCCAAACTTATATGAAAACATAGAGATAGATCCATACAACATACCATGCAGTGCAGCTCCTTTCTCAGGATGATCAAACTCAGTTATGGGAGCAGTAATAGACAGAAGCTTCACTCTACCACCACGCATGTTCTAAATCATCAAAGCAGTAGTAATAAATTAGATACCACAACAACCACATCTATCAAACTCAGTTATGGGAGCAGTTATAGACAGAAGCTTCACTCTACCACCACGCATGTTCTAAATCATCAAAGCAGTAGTAATAACTTAGATACCACAATAGCCACATCTACAAAAACAAAAATATGCACGCATGCATGCACACACAGACCACCACCACCATTTTAGTGCATAGAGATCATAACTAACAATTCGAATCATTCTTTTATTTTCTCAACATAGAGGATATATGTGGATAATCCGAATAGTTAATTATGATCTTTATGCTCTATATAAGTTATGTATCAACAATCATGTGAAATAAACACTTCTTGATCATTAGGTTTTTACTTATTCTATTATTGAAAAATAGTTTATTTTGTACCTATCCAATATAACAGTAGGATCATTCTTTTATTTCTCAACGTAGAGATATATGTGGACAATCTGAACAGTTACTTATGATCTTTATACTCTATATATGTGATGTCTACAAAATCCTGTGATTTAAATACTTATTAATCATTAGGTTTTATTTATTCTATTATTAAAAAACAATTCATTTTGTACCTATCCAATATAGATTCAGAATATATAAAAAATGGTTGACTTTTTATTTTAGAATGTAAAGGTCACAATTAATAATTTAAATCATTCCATAGATCCTCTATATTAGAATTTGTAGACACCTTCCTAGGTTATATATATATATATATAGGGATTACTGTAATTGAATCATCAGCTCAGAAAAAGTTCCATAAGCTAGAAGCAAAACTATAATGATAAAATGATTTTTCTTCAATTTTTTAACAATTACCGTCTCTACCTCTTTAACTTCTTTCACATTAAATTTCATAAATTTTGGAATTCATTTACCCTTTAATCAAGTGCATACAAAATAGTCTTATTCATTGAAAACCGTTAATTTTGTGTTAACTTGATAGAAGACTAAATCAAAACTAAAACCCAAGAAATTGGATATGAGTGAACCCTACGGGGTTGAGATCATAATCCAAAACAAATTTTTTAAAAAAGATTATTGGACATAGTGGAAATGAATTTGCATGATTTGTCAGCTCATTTCCATTTTTCTCATATATATATATATATATATATAAGGATTACTGTATAGGTGAGCCGCCAGCTCAGGAAAAGTTACATGAGCTAGAGGCAAAACTCTAATGATCCAATGAATTTTCTTCAATTACAATCTCTATCTCCTTAATTTCTTTCATATTAAATTCCATAAATTTTGAAGTTCATTTACCCTTTCATCAAATGCATACAAAATATCTTATTCATTGCAAACCGTTAATTTTATATTAACTTGATTGAGGACCAAATCAGAACTAAAACCTAAGAAATTGGGTATGAGTGAACCCTAGATGATCGAGATCATAATCCAAAAGAAACTTTTTTAAAAAGATTATTATAGATAGTGAAAATGAACTGCAGTTCAGCTAATTTGCGTGGGCTGTCAGCTCATTTCCATTTTTCTCATATATATATATATATATATATATATATATATATATATATATATATATATATATATATATATATATATATATATATATATATATAGTACCTAAGGTGTCTCAATAGGGGATTATCTATGAAGACTTCTTTAAGTCTCAATATAGAAGATATATGTGGATGATTCAAACTGTTAATTATGATCGGATCTCCATGTTTTAAATGGATGGCATATAAAAAGTCATGCACTTTATATGATTTTCTATATACAACTATTTTTGGGATATGAAAATCATAATTAATAGTTCGAATCATCCACATATACCCTCGAAAATTACATAATTTTTTTTACACCACTGTTTTTGGATATGAGAGTCACAATTAACGGTTTGGATCGTTCATGTAAACCCTCCATATTGAAATTTATAGGCATTTTAATAAGTAACTCCCTATAGAAGTATCTTAGATACACTTTATATTTATGTATGTGTGTCACTAGTTCAGATAAATTACGTGAGTCAGCGACAAAAAAGTAATAAACCCATATTTTTTCCAAAGTTTTTTTAGAATTACGATCCCTACCTCCTTAATTTCTTTCGAATCAAATTCTATTAATTTTGAAGTTTATTTGCCCTTTCATCAAATGAATACAAAATGTTGTATTCATCAAAAACCGTGAATTTTGTATTTACTTGATGAAAGACCAAATCAAAACTAAAACCCAAAATTTGAGTATGGATGAACCCTATAAGGTCGAAATCATTATCCAAAAGAAATTTTTTAAAATAATTATTAGAGATAATGGAAATGGATCATGTGTGTGTACACACATACATATATACATATATACATATTAACATATACACATATACATATACACACATATACATATATACATATACACATAAACACATATACATATATCCATATACATATATACATGTACATATGTATATATATACATCTATACATGTATACATCTACATATGCATAGATATACATCTATACATATGTACAAATACACATATATACAAATGTACGGATATACATATATACATATGTGCAGATGTACATGTATGTATGTATCTATACATGCAAGTATATCTGTACTATATACATGTATATCTATACATAATCTATACATATGTACATATGTATAGATGTATAGATTATGTATAGATCCGCATACATACAAACATACATATACGTACGTATGTACGTATGTATATATGTATATATATGTATGTATATATATGTATACGTATGTATGTATATATAGATACACATACGTATAATGTATGTATGCATAGATACACATACATATATATGTACAGATATACTTACATGTTTTGATATTTAGATACACATGTATGTATACGTGTATATGTGTATACACACACAGACACACTATATACAGATGTGTGTGTGTGAGCGGGAGTGTGTATTAATTAGATAGAAGAGTGAACTGGTAATACCTGGTACTCCATTAGTTTCTCTGCATGCTCTCGCTCCTCTTCACTTGATTCCTTGAAAAACCTAGAATTGACAGAGCAAGCAGTAGTTATTAACAAAAATCTTTAAATAGAAAATAGAAATCAGCACAAAGCTTTCTTGATTTTCAACTTACTTGGCTAGGCCTTTGAAAGCTACATAGTCCCGATCAAAGTAGGCGAACATCGCATGGTAGACATAGGAAACATTGTACTCAACACTGGAATGTCAAGCCAAAGAGGAGAAATCCTTGTATCAGTGAGAAAAATCAACAAGAAAAATAATTTTAATGATGAATCAAAGATTAAAAATAAAAAATTCTCCACCAAATATCAGTCTATTGTGAAATTTCTTTTACTTAATATAAGTCCATCAAATGTATTTTTCATTTTTTTTTTTTTTAACAAAAATAAAAAGCCCCTAAAATTGAACCTTCTCTGAGATGCATTAACACTTTATTTTGGGGGGAAATTTCAAAAATAAAGAGTAAAGAAAATGGGAAGGAAAAAAGAAAAAAAAAAACCCTCCCTATTAACGATTATAATAAGCAAAAGGGGTGAATTCAAAGCAAATACCAGAAATTTCACATCAAGATTTACTAATAAAATTGAAAATCCCTCTCTACATCACGCTAAAAATAATAAGAAAAAACAAAAGAGAGAATAATATTCCTCAAAAAGCAACTACCAACCAATCAAAAGATCTAAAAGAGCCTAAAATGAGCACATTTTTACCAGTACGGTAACCAAAAAGACGAAAAACACCTCAAAAATCAAATACAACACCGAAGCCACTCACTTGATCTGATCATTGATCGCCGCCTCGCAGTCGTCCGCATACCTCTGCCTCGCCAGCGACTCGTTGAGCGAGCTCGGCACGAGGCCCAACTCCTCCTTCAGCTCCTTGAAAGGCTCGAACACAATCCCAGTAAGCGGACTGCTGTTGGCCGCCGCCATGGCGACGACCGCGGCCCCACCATGCCTCCCCTTCCCAATTCTCACCGCCGGCGACGAGCTCGGCGGCAAAAGGGAGCTCTCACGGGCCGAAAACAGCAGAGAAATCGAGGAGGCGGGAGTTTTGAGAAGCATTTTTTTTCTTTGTTTTAATTGAGAAGGGAACAAATCAGAGGTTGTGGGGAGAATGAGCGGCCGAGGGGGGCTTGATATAGAGCGAGGAGGAGGGTTTTGGGGGGAGATTGGAGGGATGGGATTGAGACACGTGGATGGACTGGATTGAGCGGAGTGGATAAGCGTGTGGTGGCCTCGTGGCCTGTGGATTGGGTGGGTGAGAATCTTGGAAAATATCCAGGGGTGGGGGCCTTGAATAGCTGGCAGGTTTTGGAGCCTTGTTATCTTTTTTTTGTTTTTCTTGAGGGATATTGTTAATATTTAATTTTATTTTTTTTGGTTTCTTTTATTATTTTTTATTTTCTTTTAGGAAATTTACATTGAGTAAAAATCTAAGGTAAATTTTATAATGAAATTAGTAAAAATCAAAACTTAGTTGCATTTTTCAATAGGACAAAGATGTTACCGACTGGACTAATTTATTGTTAGACGAATTCAAAAGTATTTTTGTTTTTGTCCTATGATTATAGAGATAGTGTCAATTCTGCAATCAATTTGTGATAAAGATATACCATAAAAATAAAAATTATCAATTTTATGATAGAGAGATGGACAACCCTTATTGTTTATTGTTCTAAGAATATATGGAATTTGATTTTATGAGTTGTCTCTTTCTGCAATCATAGAATCTTTTTATGTGTAATAAAATTTAAATTATTCCTTTATTTGTGAAAGAAAAGTAAGCACGTGTTTAGAAATTTTAATTTAATAAATCTATTGAAGGTATTGTATAAATTATTGCAGAGTAAAAAATACCTCAATTAAAACTTCATTTATCTATCCTCTGCTAGCACCAGCCAGCCCTAGAACAAAACCAATTAGTTCCAAAGTAATGGAGATTTGGTAATAGGCCCAAGTTAGTGAATGACCCAAACCCAGCAACAAGAAGAGGAGATGGTCGAACAAGATAGTTGGAAATGGAGATGGAAAGATGGAGGAAACTCTTGGTATGCTCGATATACAGATTAATTAGTACATGAGAAGTAAAATGTGGATAACGTCTAAAATGTAGAAAACACATATCTATTGTCTAAAATCAAGGTGTTCGATTATCAATCATATCATTCTTATTAAGGCTGGTTTTCATAAGACAATGTCTTTAGACGGATCTATTATGTGGAATATATCATGGGAAGGTGAAATTAATTAATAACTAACTTATTATTTTAAATTCAACGTAACAACGCTAGAACAATATACGTAGTATTGCGTATGCTTCCGCTCGAGTCACAAGGAAGAGGCAAGCGTGACATCAGAATTCTGGCAATATTTGCCGTTTGGTAGGGTTTGTAGAAGGATCGTAATTTCATAACGTTTAGGAACAGTATAAGGATTATACAGTGACTCATGCATCAAATATCTCTTATTCTTCACTTTCATAGGATCTCATGTATATAGAAAGTCACATAGAGAAACTTACAGAAACATTTGAGGTTAAGGAAACTGAGGCGAATATATGGGACTCGAAATATGAAGCAGAAAAACAAGGCATAACCTTGGGAGCAATACTTCGGGAGTAATGCTTCATTATTATTTCTTCAATGAAATACGTAGGAATAACACCTTTTAACATTAAAAAAAAAAAAAAAAAATCCCTTCTCATTTATTTCCATTTCTCTTCATTTTTCTTTTCCCTTTTCATTCTTTTTTCTTTTTACTCTATTTTGGAGATGTTTCTTATCGAAACCGAGCAAAATGTGAATCTGTTTGTCTTAAACTCTTTGTAAATTCTATTTGCTTTCTCACTCGCAATAAATCCTATCAAAAAAATTAATACGTAAAAAGGAGGAACGTACATAATAATTACAAAACCGACTAAATTACTTTTCACAGAAAGAAGAAAAAAGAAAAGTGAACTACAAGAAACCATCATGAGATTTCAAATTTGTGTTTTTTTTTAAAACATGTAAATAATTTACCCATGAAAATGCCTATGGTAAATGCTAGGGGTTCAGTGGTCCCCTGTTGCTCTGAGCCTCCGTGGATAGGGTCTGAGTCCTGATTTTGCGAGCCCAACTTCAATGGCATTATGCGGAGGAGCATGTGAATATGGGATTGATTGCCCAGCCAGTCCAATCCACTGAGTTTAATGGGAGTTTGCAAAAGGAGCACACCATTTTTCCCAGTGAGCCCACTAAATAATTCATTTCGGATCAAGTTTAAATAAATTTTGCAACCTACTTGAAATTAGTAAAGACATGCACGGGAATTTCTAAATGAGCATACCGATTGCCATCGGTGAATTAGTCCCTAAACGGTTTTCAAACTGTTCGGAAATTAAAAGAAGATTCTTAGACAACTCTAACAAACTCAATAAATAAATAAAATATAAGAAATAATTAGTAAAATGTTAGCCAATGCAAAATTAGATTTTAGTTCAGGATAAAAGCAATGTAATTCTAACTAGAGATAGTAAGAAGTAGAATTTATATCCCATAACTATTTATTATCTCCGTCAATGGTTAATAAATGAATTCACCAATCAGCTAAAATTAAATTTTTTTTCTAACCATATTCTCCTGTCACTAGAAAATTCCAGCCAGGAAAAAAATAATTGATTATAAAGACACGTTGAAACCAGATGCTACATAATTTTACTTCGTATTTCCTTTTGAGAAAAATTAGGGAAAATCTAAATGCCCCCTCTATTTTGCTAAGTGAGCCCATCTAAACATCTTTTTACTACTTAGTGGGCAGCTCACTTAGGGTGTGTTTGGCTATTGAAAAGAGTGAAAGTAGACAAAAAATAATAATAATAATAAGCATCTGCCAAATTGATAGTAGAAGAAGGAAATTCTTGTTATGTTTGTCTGTTAACTTTTGGAAAAAATATATATATATTAAGAAGTGATAATAGTATTATTTAATTGATTAAATAAAATAATATTTATATAATTTTATTTGTTTTATACGTTTAAAGTATATAACTTTTAAATAATAATAATGATATGTAAATAAAAAAAAAAATTGGCTTGTTCCTTTATTCCGTATAACTCTTCCAAATCAAAATGTGAGGAGGAGAATTTTGAAAGAAAAATGCTACATAGGTACTACTAACTTTTTTTTTTGCTAAACAAATATTTGAAATAGTGAAATTAATATTACTTTTACTGTTTCTATTTATTACCATGCAAATAAACACACACTTAGCGATAGGATGGGCTCATTTAGAATTTCCCAAAAATGATAAGGATTACATTTTCCAATCAAGGGACAAATATTTTAGGTATGATTTGAGATCGCAGTGTGAACGGGGACTTTAGAAAGAAGATGCGTGTGGAAGGCTCGCGCACTGTGTGGCCGAGTTCTCTCGAGGCCCAAAAAGCGAGTCCAGGTTCCCCGGCGATACACTGTTGAGCGTTGTGCTCCAATGCACGTCTCTCTTCCGTTGTTTTCTAGTTTCGTCTTATTCTCCTTCTAACTTTTTGAAGACTTTGCCCTGTTCTAACTAATAAATTTATTAATATTTTTCCACCTTAAAAATTTTGGTGGCTTGTGTTTTATTTCGCCATTGTGTGGAGGCATGAGTAAAGGATTTATGATGTGACATGTCGAGAGAGTTTCTTGAATTTCTCCTTTTCATTTTTTTTTTCGCCAGACAGGTGTAGAAATTTCGTAAACATGTGATTGTTTTTCAACATATCTAGATATGAGAGTCAGGATTCATGTGTTTGAGAAATCCAATTCCACATAATAAATTTGGACATCGTCTAGATTCATTGTATTCTATTATGAAGAGTTGGAAGATTAATAAAATGTTTGACAAAGAAATATTGGAGAGAAAAGAAATGATAATAATAACTTTCTCTCCTCTTATTGGGGATAGGAGTTAACATTGATCGGTTCGGTTCGGTTTTGGGAGAAAAAACTCCTATCGAAAACTGAGCCGAACTAGTAGAACCGAAACCGACCGAACTTTCAAAAAAACCAAAACCAAATTTTCGGTTCAGTTCGGTTCGGTCGGTTTTCAGTTATTTTGATTTGAAACTAAATATGTGATAAACACTTGTATTTTATAGGAAAAATTAATAATTTTTCTTTCTATTTTTTTCTTTTTCTACCTATTAAAATAACAATAACATGTTTTTTATCGAAAATTTAAAAGAAAAAATATTGAAAATAAATCAAAAAAAGAATAAAATATAATTGTAAAATTTCGATTTTTTTGGTCGATTTCAATTGGAGTTAAAACCACCGAAATCCAACCCGAAATCCGAAATTAATTTCGATTTTTAAACCGATCCGAAAACTGAATAAACCGATCTGTTCGGTTCGGTGTTGCGATTCGGTTTTCTGCTCAGCTCGGAACCTAGAAAAGAAAAAGAAATGTTTTTCCTTTCTTCTATTTGGGAAATGAAAAGAATGAGAAAAAAGAAAGCATTTTACTATTTTGAATTTCTCTTCTATAACTAAGCGATAATAAATACCAACTTTATAAAAAGCAATAAAATTAATGTTACAATATTCTTGAAATATCTATTGGCATTTTTACTATAAAATTTCAGAAAAATTGAAAATATCCATTATAAACAAATACGAAAATAGAATAGATGTTACTAGCCTCGAGAAGGTGCGTAATCACTATCCTAAAGGATATATGCTGTTTTCGTATGGCCAGCTAAATCAAATATGTCCAGTAGCAATATAATTCTTTTTGTATTGGTGTTATCTAGCAACAAACGTCGAAGATGTTGACCATAAGTTGTCAGCTAAACATGCCTGGTGAAGAGGATAAATGGATGAAAGAATTTTGTTTGAGTAGAAAATGAAGAGAGAGAGATTTCATCTATTTCTTCTTTACATTTACATGTATATTGACATACTTATATAATATGATTATTATAAACCTGAAATCGTACCTGATTAATATGAAATAAAACACTAGTATTATTGGCTATTAGATAGTCATAAAGAAATTTCATCAATTCTTACAACATCAAATGGTTGACTAGGTCAAAAGTCAAAATAAATGAAATAAACGAAAGATTAATCTTGAAATTATCATTTTTTTCCCTTAAAATATGAATCCAAATATTAAGAATGGAGAAAAAAAGAATAAAGGGCATCAAATTGAAGAGGCTAGAAAAATGTAACTCTTGTATTGAAACCCTGTGATACTCAAAGTCACTCAACTTTGATAATTTTTATAAATTACTACAAGAAAACATGGCTTTAGCGATGAGTATTAGTGACGAAATCAAAAATTGTCACAAAAAAGAAGTGCTTTTTAAATAAATTCAATAAATAAAAGGGTATAAATGGTATTTTAATTTTTTTTATTAAATAGTTTTCTTTTGTTTTTGGCGGCCTTCCTTTTCTTTCTTTTCACTTTCCTTTCTTTTCAATCAATTTCTTTCTATTCAAATACATTACTACTTTAATTTCCTTCCATTTCCTCTTAAATCTCTCTCTAATTTATGAGTGTTTTCAATTTCAATTTTGATAAGACTAAGTCTAAGTAGCACTCTGAGAAATATATGTGTGAGTTTGA
>JAYEPQ010000001.1:8559224-8581724 GCA_036321105.1 Dracaena cambodiana | reverse complement strand
TAAGACATGAAAATTACAGTGAAACCAGTGCACAGAAACTGCACTCAGAGATGAACACTGCCCACTCCCACAGTTTCACCGAAACTCCAACCGAAATCTCTAAATTTAGTCGAAAAAATTTTCTTCTATTCTCATATCCAATCGAAAAACGTCCAAAGACGAATTCCACTATCGACTTCACCCGACTTCAATTAAAATTGATCGAAATTCGATCAAAAAAATTTTCCAGCAACAATCAAAACAAACCTTCTACTCTCAGATCCAATCGAAAAGCTCCGATCTTCGACCAATCAACTTAAAAATAGAAATGACAATACGAGAGTCGGAAGGCCAACTTTCCGTCTGCCATATTCAAAATATTAAATTAAAAATAAAATTTTTATTTTTCTAATTCAAAATTTTAAATAAAATAAATTAAAAATTAATCCTTAAAACTGTCCATTCTCACCTCTACTTCCAAACCAAACGAAAAAATTCTAGCATCAATACTAGCGAAGTACACTTGCTCAACACTTGCTCAGTACTAGCATTTAGAATTTCCCAAAACATAAGATATAATGAATAATTATTTTTCTAAGTCAAAACCCAAATTGGCAAACTGCTACTAGAAATAATGAACTTCGGCAAGGCTTAAAAAGCTAAATATTTGTTCCTTCAAAATTTTATATTTTTACTTGTTTTACACCAGCCTTCCAACAAAATGAAGGCAAACCAAAATTTATCCAGTGTGCGTAAGTATGCTCAATACCGGACTTTATCCTATTATAACCAATACTCCGAGTGCTGATGATTGTAATCCGCCGTTAATCTGGCTATACCAAAGTTACAAGATATTCAGCAAAACTTGGGAAAAGATAAATAAATTTATGGTCCTCCAGCTTTCCAGATTTACTCAATTTCCCATCAACCCTCGGCATATTAACTCGCAGTGGCGCAAAGAGAAAACATGCCTGATGGAAACCTGTGACTGCTATAATAATAACGATGAGATTTGGTACCACCTGCTGTCCTTGGCTCGAGGAGGCTTCATATGCTGCCAGAGACACTTAGTCCTCAACAAATGTTGCCTTGAGCCTTAAGAGAGTTCTCAGCAATTGAAGGCGAGTTCAGTGCCGGTAAAAAAGAAAAAGAAAATAATAAACAATGATGTAAACTTCTAATGGTATGTACTCCCTTGCTCAAAACTGATGACAATCGAGAAAGCTATTTGATATTGTTTCTCAAAGAGAGATTGTCTCCGTGTAATGTAATTTTCCAGCAACCAGCTCGGAAGATAAATACAGATCCATGCTTAGGCACAACTGTAGTTAAAAGAGAATGACAACTTGTTTTAAAACGAGCATAAAATCAATTATAAAAAAGATAATTTAGAGAAGAATCTATAGAAAATCAAGTTACAATATAGGATATTCTATAGGAAAACAAAAACACCATAAAATGGATTCGGATATGAGGCATCATAAATTGTTAGCCTACAACTTAAAAGAAATAGTATACCTCTGAACCGATCATCTTGTGTAATCAACCCAAACGTGTTTGCAGTCTCTCGAATCATAATACCACTTGTACCCTTGAAGGCATGTGTTTTACATTCAGCAACTACAATATCATAACAAAAACCCATTAACTTCTCAAAGAAAGCAAAAAAAAAATTGAGTAAACAAACACAACATGCTCACAAAGCAAGATGAGATCAAACTAAACTATAGGCATTTTAAACTGAAGTTACCTTGAAGAAAAGCACCGTGCAAGTCTGCCACAAGGAGGGCCTGAGATAATTGCTTTTCCCTGCAAGATGTAAACCAAGAAAAGTTGAGAAAACCATTTAAAACTGCAATTTGTGTACATTGGTAGTATACATGTATTGGCTGCTAGATTTAAATAAGAATCATGCGAAGAGAATTTAATGCTTGTATCATTCAAAAAGTCGAATGATTTGAAACAGCAAAAAAGTTAGACATACAAGAGATACATGAAATTATAGAACCATGCATCAACAGCATTTCAGTTAAGAATTAAGAAGCAATTATAATGCTTGCACTGTTGCAAAAAGTCAAAGCAATTCACAAAAGCACACAAAGGAAACATGCAAGTGATGCATGAAATTATGAAGCCACAGAATAATCAGCAGAATATCATAAGCCAGAAGCCCACTTCTTATTTGGAAAATAATAAACCAAGCATGCAACGCTGCAGAAATCTACAGTACAGGGATAAGAAACAACACCTGTTTTCTTTCAGAATCTTGATGATGTACTCTTTCCACATTTCATGCATCGGCTTGAAAAGACTGAAGCTGCCATCAACAAACATATAAGATCAATCATCAAAGTGAAAGTATTAATGGAAAGAAAACAATAGGTGATAAGTTCCTCATAGAGGAAACAATAAATCTTAAATGTTAATTTGATAACTTATTTTGTACATGAAATCTCTTTTCAGATATAACAATTAAGGAACTAAAGAAATATCCATGACATTGTCATTTAATCAGTGAAATATCTTGTAAAGAGTGAAAAACAAACTGTTCTTGTACCTAGTTAAATGGTCCCCAAGGTAAAGACTGCAAACAAAATTCAATGTTTTGGAGGCTTTCTATATAGTTGCTCAGTCACCAACCGTGCAGTAAAGAAAAAAAAAATTAAAAAAAAATTAAAAAATAAAAACCCAAATCTACTAATTCTGGGATTTTCCGCATCAATTAGGAGCGCCACACACCCAAGTAACCTAACTTCCATAAATAACTCCACCCAGCATATCAATATATGTTGATTAATGAAAATGTCCTTGAGATGACCATCAAGCACATACCACTTCTTCACAAATATATAAAATAGATGTCCATCCTTCAGCTTCCTATCTCAAACAGAGTGATTTATGTTAAAGAAAAAGAGTAAATTACATAACACATCCAAAGAACTTCTAGCATGAATGAAATATGAATTAACTGGGATTCCAGCTATATTGCCCCTCAAAAAGCACATCAAAAAATAATCCTAATCAATGAACAAGATACATCATGTGCTTCATGTGTTGAAAGAGCATCGGTGCATTCCTTTAGTCTTATTATTAGATTCATTTGCAGAAATTTGATGAACGGCCAAAGGTCCAAAACTCATTAGAATTTTCATCGAGGAAGACCATATGTGGTGAAGATCACAATGAATCATGTAGATCATTCATTTAGATAGTCAAAGATTAGTTTTGAGTGATTAAGGAAATTTCGTATAGCCTATATGCATGTGGACGAAGAATTAAAAAAAGGAATGATTAAATAAACTTAAAAACTATGGTCATGTAATATAGAATAAACTTTTCAGTCATTGTAACTGCTAACCATCTGACTCATTTCACTGACCTGATTATAAAATAAAGACTATGAATAAGGTCCCGATTATCTATCACTAAGTAGATCATGAAATGGAGTAGACCATTCATAGCAAGGTCCACATGGGATTTTATGTCATGCAGCATAGGAAATATGCTGTGCTATCAGCACATATCACATACTCCATTTTTATAAGCTTCTAAGCCATATAGAGAAAAGGTCACCAAACAGTCGTTTGCCGACAATAAATGGTTGAATAAGACTCTAAGGCTGTATACTGGAAGATAGACTTCTCTTCCATAAAAACAATACCTGATAACCAAATTGTCTACACCTATATTACAAATGTGGGGAAATTATATAGAGGCGTATATTAATTGATTTGAGCTATGAACCTCATCATTTACGCCTAATATTATTAGCTTGCTAGTCATACAATTTTAAGAAGTCTCACCAACCACCTTGTGTGTGGTAGAAGCTGTAACTATCGGATGAGGGTATCGTGTAAAATAAACTTTTCTGCAATAAAAATAAACAATTACATTATAATTATTATATTAATCTTTATAATCAACATAAAAAGACTAAATGCGTGTACAAATTGACGTGAACATCGTTTATACATCATTATTAGCTTTTTAGCCATACAAATTTTAAGTATTAAACAAGTATCTATCCAAACACCTTCACTTTTGGTAGGACCTGTACTATCAGATACACATACATCCTAGATGAAGTATCCATGCAACACAAGAAGCAGACAATTGCATACTGAAGAGTGAAATTTTTAATAACAGGTACAATTCCTTTTTCATAGATTAGTCACACTGGGGACAATCAAAGGCTACGATTTGTTAGGATTTGATTAGGATTTCAATTTTAGATTTAATTAGATTTAGCTTTATTTTGTTGATGATTAAAGGCTACGATTTGTTGGGATTTAATTAGATTTTATTAGTATTTCAATTTTATATTTGATTAAATTTGGTTTTACAATTGATTTGATTTTGATTGCACATGGTGTAGATATAGTTTTCAATGTATTACTCTGTAATCATATTTTAAAATTATAAAAAGTGAATTATTCTGGAGAAATCTATTTTGAGAACATGTGTCTTGATACTCTAAAATCTTTCCACGAGTAATTTGAGTGACTAGGCATGTGACTCGCCTGCGTGTATGACCCAAACTTCATCTATTTTGTACCAAATCCTTAATTTTATTCTCAAATCCCCAATCTCATTCTCAAATCTCCACCATAAATCCCAATTTCCCTTCTGTTATGCATCAAATTTAGTATCAGAGTCCAAATCCATCATCATCTTCTTCTTCTTTTTTTAATTTTGGTTTTTGATTAAAAAAGAAGAAGAAAAAAATCAGATCAGAAAATTTCGAAGAGAAAACTAAAAAACAAAGAAAAATTCAAATAAATAGATATATTGAAAAACAGTTAAAAAAAAACAATATCCAGTAATCATCGCCGCATCTCGTCACGACAACATCATCATCTTCAACAACAACCAACAACAATCTCAACAACTTCAACAATCTTAACAACAATCTCCACATCAACAATCTCAACAATACTATTTCAACATCTCAACAATAACAACTTCAACAAAAATCTCATCTATCTTCATCAACAGTACCATTAACTTCATGTGAGTCAGATCCAACAATTCTAGACCCGATCCATTAGGAGCAAAACATATCCGTTAAGGGTATTTTGATGATCTAGAACCCGTTTGAAACCCGATTGTGTCTAATTCAAACCAAAATCGAGACATTGCTATTCTTTGGCATTCTCTAAACTTCATATACTAAATTTGGATTTAATTTTTATGGGATTTATATTGTGGGAAATATATTAATAGTGATGCTAATTTCAAAAAAATGGAGCATGATATATATAATGCAGCCCCAGCATTTTATGGTTTTAATGATTTTTATGGTTATGAAAATTGGGTGAGCCAACTGGAACATCTCTATCGTTTTTTCTCTAACTTTAGAAGAGAAATATTATTATGCTTAACTGAAGTTGATTGGAAAAGTTTCTACTTGGTATGTAGACAACTATAAATTTCATTCAACTTGAATCAATTGAAACTTAATCTTCATGCACGGTATGCTCCACATCTTAACTTCAATTGTTCACTAAAAATTTTTAAGGCCAAATAGTGCTCTATCTAAATGTGTAGAATATGGATACTCCATTCACTAGTGCCCTTCCATCAAGAGTTTAGCCTACGGAGAACTTTGGAGAGTCCAGATATTGACATGTACGCTATTTAGAATATAAGTGATGTTAGGACTGAATCCAGCATAGAATCTGTCAAAAATCAAAAAGTTGACATTCCAATTTTTCTGCTAGAGCTATCAATAAAAATACTCAATAGCCATGTTTATGAGGAGTGCCTGCGGCCTAGCACACCTATAGTTTCAGTTACTCATTTGTTGCTTAAATACCAAGAAAAAAAAATCTGATAAAAGATTGGGCTAAATGAAGATCCATTACAAAACTATTGCTGAGTTACATAGCGCAATGCAAGAATTCTCAACCGAAAATGGTATTTTCCTTGTCTCTCCAGCTCCCATTCCAAATTCTTTATTCTTTGTAACAACATATTTCAACCTCTCTAAGTCTTCCACCACCACTTCTGTCGCTACCATGAGAATGTCAGACAATGACTTCCTCGAATTGTCTCCACTTAGTTCTGTGAAATGTTTGCTAGATCCCAAGGAGATTGATCGACTTTCCCTGGATTTTACCATTGTTACTACTATAGCCGTTCACAAGATAGTGAATATTTCCAATCAGGAGAGAATTAATGGGCACAATTAAAGACTATGATATGTTATGATTTGATTAAATTTTTATTAGGATTTCAATTTTAGATTTGATTATATTTGATTTTATCGGTTGACAATTAAAAGCTATGATTTGTTAGGATTTGATTAGATTTTATTCGGGTTTTAATTTTAGATTTGATTAAATTTAATTTTATTTTGTTTAGATTTGATGATTTTATTTGCACGTGGTGCATATAGAGTTTTCTATATATTACTCTATAATTATGTTTTGAAAATAATAAAAAGTGAATTGTTTTAGAGAAATTTACTTTAAGAGCATGTGACTTGCTAATGTGACTTGTTCCTCTTAAATTTTTCCTCGAATGACTTGTGTAAGTAGGTGTGTGACTCGCCTAGATGTGACACCTGAACTTTATTTATTTTGTATTAAATCCTTAATTTCATTTCCAAAACTCTACAACAAACCCTAATTCCCCTTCCATCCAACACCACACTTTCTTTTGGAAGTAGTAATCCATCTATACCAATTATCTACTTCATACCTCTAGCCCTCAATCAGCCCACAAATTGACCTTCTATTTTCTATGTAAAAGCCTTCCTACTAAACAACTCACTTGCACTCCCTCAAATGCTTGCTAGATCAGTAGGTATCATACAACAAGAGAACCTACAAGTCCTTCCTCTTGCTAATACACCTATTTCCATTTCTTATTTTCATCCGTTGACCTTGTACGCCAGTTGGGTGAACAAACCATTAGCACAACCAGCTCAGCTAAAGAGGAAGCCTCATCTTCCTTTCCTTGTCCCTCACACTTAGAATCAGTTCTTATGCTAGGTGCTAACATACATCTCAATGTCAAGGAAAATACCCCAAAATAACATCCTTTTGGAGGACATGCCAAAGAAACCCAATCACTGGTGACCATCTTATACCAAAATGGTATACTATTATTTCGTTTCTTATGATTACAAGTGGCCAGTCATATTACTGGATATTGAATTTTTTTAGGTCTAATCATTTTTATGCATCAGCAAATTGTTTTCTCGCACATGGAGGAATTACATATCATCAAAACAAATATGTTCGCTTGCATTGAATTTTAGGCAGGTCATTTGCTGTTTAGGACCAAATTTCCATGGCAATCTTGGGCCCTGAGATTTCAGTCAATATTGAAAATAACCCATTATATTCCATTATGATACCTAATGAAAATCCAATGCCATTTGTTAGTCAAAGATAGCTTAGTTTTATGTTATTTTACATTATTTTAGGATATATTACATTATTTGTTACTTTTTAAGTAATGTCTAGATAACTGTTGACTACTTACTTGTCAGCTAAATGTTGCAATTTTTTATTTGATTGTTTATTATTTGCTTGTTTGATTACTTGTAGAATTCCTAACTTGTTAATTTGTGAGCGCTTCATTGTTTGTTTATTGTAATTCCTCTCCGATTTTTAGAATTTCTTACTTGCTATTGATTTTATTGTATTCTCAGCTGAACAAAAATAGATAATTACAAATAAAATAAATTGGGTATTACAAAATATAAATTATGATATTAATAGAAACTGAATTGAAATAAATAAATTCCACATCTTGTTTTCCTTTTTAGTGACGGTTAAATTACGATTGCAGATTTAATATAATTTATAAAGATACATGTGAAAATTATTATGAAACTTGTAAGAAATTTCGAATAGATTCTATATGTTATAGATAGTTTTTATATTCTTTTTAACAATTTTTAAATTTATAATTCATAAAAATTATTATACATACCTTTATATTTATTTTTAGTAAAAATTTACATAACCTATATTATACGTTACGCTATATGCGATATAACCTAATATAGGCAAAACATTACATTAATTACCTTTATTGCTATTTTAAACATTGATTTCGCCTACCAGGTTACCTATTGCTTGCAAACTCTTCTACCTACCTTAGGCTGGGTGTGTTTGTATCGATGAACTGAGCAGTTCAATGGTTCAAATAGTTGGTATTTTTTGTACTACTATCATAGAAAACTTTGATTTTCCATGAAATGAATCAATTACTGTTTAATGAAACAATCACCCTATTAACTGAAAAAGAAAGGTGAAAAGTTATAGGTCTCTAGAGCAGCATGCAGAAAGGATAAGATTCTAGACATTTGACTATACATTAAAAAACAAACTAATGATTAACACTTATTATCACAAACAACACGAAAAACTAGCATTAGCTTTCTAAATATAAGCAGGAATGGGACTTCTCAATTTAGAACTTGAATATTATTCGAATCTTTTTGGCTATTACATAGCTAGAAGAGTTTCTTGGGACAATGAAGTAGGGATCCCCAATTTTCATAGCAATCCTATTGCTAATCATTTTAGCTTCAGGTAATTTCATTCCTTATGCAACAACTGTATACTTATATGGAAATCAACTGCAAATCTCATCATATCTTCTGCTGTAGGTTCATTCTAATTCCCTCCAAACATTATCTCTATTTTGCCAATTTGGTTCTATTTCTGAACATTGCTTCTTTTTCTTCCATAAGGAGGAGGCGTATAGTCATTCGGTTTCAACAAATCAAGAAAAATATAAGGAAATATATGACTGGGACGATTCCTTAGCCAAAACATACAAAATGGACTTGTGAAGGAGATGGTCTTTCACAAATTAATATACCCTCACTACATGATAAGATTCAACTCACTAAATACCAAAACAAAAGGTAAACGATACACCAGTCTTACTCCGAGATGTCAACTTTTGTATAATGCATGAATTATTCCTAACAGGGAGATACCACTGATCTGATTCAAGAAGAACCATTGCCCTCTGCAAACACCTGAATAACATTTCTAGGCACCTTTTTGAGATACTTACGGCACTATTATTCATTAGATATATATTATATTCTTGCTTCTAAACTCATTCTATGAATTACTGCAGAGGTGAGAATGAGTGTTAACGTTTGGTTTCTCTGGTGGGAAAATAGATGCAAAGAAACATATCACCAATTAGGACATGATGAGGAGAAATGCAAAAAAATAAAAAATAAAAATGCATCTTCAAGTTCTGTATCTACTATCAGAAAATATGCAACATGATGAGGAGATATATCAACAGTTTGTTTCTCTGGTGGGATGATAGATACAAAGAAACATATCACAAACTGGGACATGTTGAGGAGATATGCAAAAAAAAAAAATTAATCTTCAAGTTCTGTATCTACTATGAGAAAATTTGCAACAGAATTTGCTTTCTCCCTAATAAAAATAGTTTGAGTAACAGTAGTTTTATCTCCTGCTAATTTAGGCATTGGGATCAATGAATGATTGGATTTACTAGTGGGATTTTATAAATGATCTCCTGCATGCTTCTCTTACTTGTCAACCTTTTTTAAAAAAATTTATGATATAGTTATTTTAATAACTTCATAAATATTTGCAAAGGAATAATAGGTTTTAGGATTTAATTAACAGGTTAAATGCATTCTGTGATAGCAAACAAGTAAACAAATAATGAGGAAGAATAAAGTGAATCCACATAAATTAGACAAAATTATGTGGTTTCACAATTTTCTATGTCTACAGAGAAGGGGAAAAGTTTCCTCAACTTTTAGCCACATTTCAGTTCTGCCATTGTAATCATCAATGATCTTCTGCAAAGGACTACCGTATCTATTCAAATTTCACTCGAGTAATTATAAGCAAGAACCATCACAGATGATTCATCCTCTTTATCAATTTTAAACATCAAGTTCGATAATATTTAATAATGACGAACCAAAACCAGATCTTACCTACCTAGAAATACTGTTATGTCCTAATTTTCAGGAACAAAAATATTGTTTATCCAAATATCCAGCAAAAGTGGAGTTTGAAGTATTACATACATTTTTTTATGCATGCATGCATACATATATATTCACACAAACACACATACATATATATATTATATGTGTGTGTGTGTGTGTATATATATATATATATATGAGGAAACGGGAAATTCACTGACGGTGAAGGGAGTTTCTTCACTAGCGCTTAGGTGGCCCAATAAAATGATTACACGTGGTGCCTCTCAAAGGACAGTTAAGAGAGTTTTTTTATTTATTACCTTGAATAGCGCCACGTGTAATTAATTGATTGGGCCACCTAAGCACTAGTGAAGGAACTCCTTCACCGCAAGTGAATTTTCCATTATATATATATATATATATATATATATATATATATATATATAAATAATACATAATATATATACATATATATAGAGTAAACGGAAAATTCACCGGCGGTGAAGGGAGTTCCTTCACCGCCGCTTAGATGACCCAATAAAATTATTATATGTGGCACCACTTAAAGGGCGGTTAAAAGAATTCTTTTATTTGTTACCTTGAGTGGCGCCACGTGTAATAATTTTATTGGGCCACCTAAGCAGCGGTGAAGGAACTCCCTTTACCGCCGGTGAATTTCCCGTTCTCTCATATATATATATATATATATATATATATATATATATATATATATATATATATATATATATATTAGGTCAGAGGGGATAATAGAAAGGAGAAAACGTATATTAATTGTTTTCATGAATTTCCATATGTGAAACTTAATTCCTCACAAACAGAATCATCTTGCAATTTTAGTCATGGTTTTTCTCTTATTGGTAGGCAATGCCTACTTAACTAAAGAATGGTCAATATGAGAATATAAACAAATATCAAACATAAACATAAGGCTGATGCACTGGCCGTTATGTGACAGGTTCAGGATGTACAACCATTGGTAATTGGGATTTAAACACATCCTGCAATCTACTGACAAGCAAAGTAAAACTAAACGAATAGATAAAAAAAAATCCGATGGAACAGGAAACTTACTTATGGAATTCCTTAGGCAAATCGAGAGATCCACACTTTCGAAGTTGTCGCATGGTCATGTGCTTCTTTGACCGCTTTGAGTGTCTTTGTAGAGCCTTCACACGAGCGTCCATCAATGACCCATCTCTTGGCACAAAATTATCAAGATGAATAAAGTTCTCAATTTTCATGGCTATACTACCCTTTGTATACTTATGCCCCTTATCACCATGTTGAAGAAGATCAAACACAATCTTGTTGACAACATCCCCTCTACTGGTAACCTGCATTATGGTTGTGTTCAGATACATGTCATCCACTTCATAGCGTAAATCGATTTCTTGAATAAATTCAAAGCTATATATTCTAAAGGTTCAGTCGTGCAAGTGATGCAGGTTCTTAATGTCTCTAATTGAGATCTGACATATGATTTCCAGCTTCAATCAGGTTAGCAATCATTAAATCACTTTTCTATAAAAATAGGTAACAACAAGTTATACTAGACTGCCCCACACCAAATAGATGAATTGAAAGAGCAAATTATATTTTATATTACAATATAGTGTTCATTGAGGAAATAGCAACAAAACAAATCCCTTATGTCGCACATCTTGATTTTATAGAGCAATTTAACTAAAGAAAGCATTTACCTTGTTGGCAGCGCCTACTAGATTTTCATCTAACATTTCAGAAATATCAGAATACACAGGATGAACTTCTTCTGCCAAAGAGAAAAAACATGTAATGAGAGACTAATGATATAATATATATTGGCCTTATTAACTGTAGACTTACAAATAAAAATGTCAACCTGCAACTACAGAAGCGTCCCGCCTAGGGGTATGACCTCCGAATACAACCTGCCCTGAGAAGAAAATGATTTGATGATTATGTCTTCAAACACTGAAATTAGACAATTACAATTACTGAAATATCTACTTATCCATCAAATCCTCAAAAAAGGCCTTTGAATTTATAATTAGAAAATGATTGAGTCACTAATTATTTCTCAAATATCGGTTCAATTAATAATCTTTACATAATTCATACAAATCAACATTCAACAATAATTAGTAACTAAAATGACCGACGTAGGATATGTACACCCCTACCAATCTAATGCTCATTGATTATCAATTAACATTGAAATTTGTTTAGCAAAAAGAACATCGATATTTGTCACTGCTCAGGCAATTGTCTCTTCATATGCCTGATATTTTACTCTAGCATCCAAATAAACTTATCTTACACCTTTTAACCATTAGAATACAATTCTGATTATACTTTCAAATTCCATATGAACCACTAATTAAATTTCCATCTTTTTTCTATAGACCAATAATTTCCACATTTAGCCTGAGCATCCCTCATTACTGAGCTTCACCAACCTTAGACTTCAAAAAAACTGAAACTCATTGTCTCTACAGCGGAATTTATATAGACAAAGTGATCCTCTAATTTTCACAACAACAACAACTAAACCTTTTATTCCAAGTACTTGGGGTAGGTTATATAGTATGTGACAATGTTTTATGCTGACTATCACCGGCCTACCACAACCCTCTTCCTTTATCATGACCGGCCTACCACAACCCTCTTCCTTTATCATGACTTGGGACATGCAGAGAAAAAATAAATCTTTAAGCACAGCACCGGCGGAGTTCTAATTTTCACCTTTAAATAAATAATTTTAGCATTTTGTTTATATTTATATTTAATAATATTACAGGAAATTTCCTTTTTCTTCAAATTAAACTAATTATTGCACAGTACTAAGATTTGTATAAACTTTTAAAGCAATACCCAACATAATACCTCCCAATTAACACAAAAAATATAGAAATATATAATTCTTTTTCACCAAATTCGTAACTGTAACATTCCAAACTTGCGACTTTTATCTAAAAGATCTCACCTTTCCTCGACGACAAGAACGAACGCTGGTCAATCACTATCGGAGAAGCGGTCAGGTCATGATCCTCTCCCCTTTGTCCTTCACATGCTAACACTTCTCGCTCACCCTTAGGGTTTCCCTTGTTCTTCTTGCTCTTGTGTTCCTCTTGCTGAACAATCTTGGCCTTGTCGATCGCAAACCTTCGCTCCAAAGCTTCAAGTGCTCGCTTCTTCTGGTCTGAGATCGTCGGTGCCATCGTAATATAAACTAGAAGAATAGGGGAAAATTGATAACAGTGAGATTTTAGGGTTTTATATAAGTTACAATCATAGAGGGAAATCGGTAGAGACTAGTTTGAGGTTGGGTTTTGGATTTAGATATTCAAAAAGAATCGAATGAACCAATTAGGGATTAGAATTTTGTACAAAAATTTCAAAGGAGTCTCGCTTCATCGGCGACGATGGCATTGATTTAAGCCTCAGCCTCAGCCTCAAACATACCTGGTTTACTTCGCCTCTAATCCCACGCAGATCGGCCACTTCGTAGCTCCGTTTTTTGCTGCTACGCCGGTCGCCGCTTCTCCGATCCGCCGTTCGCCGCTCAACTCAAGATCCGCCGCTCCGCCGCAACAGTGGTCAATCCGTCGATCGCCACTCGCCTCAAGATCCGCCGGTCGCCCCTCCGCCGCTCCGGGTTCACTCTAGTGGTCGCTGCTCCGGGTTCGCTCCAGAGGAATAGGGGAGATGGAAAAAATTCTGGGATAATAGTCTAAAGTGAAATTTAGGGCTTCTGATTAGAGGAACAGGGGTACTTAACTAATTTCTTTATTTAAAAAAAATAAAAATTAAATTCTATTGGACGTAAAAACTAAAAGCAGACTAAATTACAGTGAGTAACTTAGCAGACTAAATCTAAATATGAAAATTTAGAGATTAAATCATAATTTATAAAGATGTAAAGTACAAGCCTATAAATACCCCCAAATTGATAACAGTGAGATTTTAGGATCGGGGTATTTACATATTTGTCCCTTACATCTTTATAAATTATAATTTAGTCTTCTAAATCTTCATATTTAGAATTGAATCCCTAAATCCTTTAAGTTATTACAATTTAGTTTACAGTTTATATTGTGGTCCGATTTTTCCGTTTTACCCCTAATTTCTTTCACTTAATTCGCCCTTTCCTCTTTTCCCTCTCTTCTTAGTTTTTATTGGATTCTTCAATTATTCTTTTTTTCTCTCTATTCATTTATTGAATTCTCCTTTTCTATATTGACACCAAATATATTATTCTCTACTAAATATATTAAATATTTAAGTCTCAATATAAATTCATTTATTGGGTTCTTACTCTCTATATTGGATAAATTCATTTATAGGTTTAATACATTTAGTGGAGAATAATACATTTGGTCTCAATATAGAGCGGGAGAACCCAATAAGTGAATAGAGAGAAGAGAAGAAGAAGGGAAACCCAATAAGAACAAAGAAGAGAGAGGATGAGAGAAGGGGGAATTAAGTAAAGGAACTCAAGGGTAAAACGGAAAAATCGAGCCAAAATATAAACTGAGTGACTAAATTGTAGTAATTTAAAGAATTTAGGACTAAATCCTAAATATGAAGATATGGGGGATTAAATTATAATTTATAAAGATTTAAGGGACAAATCTGTAAATACCCCTTTAGGGTTTTATATAAGTTACAATCATAGAGGGAAAACGGTAGGGACTATGGAGGGAAAACGGTAGGGACTAGTTTGAGATTGGGTTTTGGATTAAAATATTCAAATATCCATACATGATCCAAAAGAACATCTAATTCTATAAATAGAGATTAAAACATAGTCCAAAATCAGCACAGACCAAATTAAAACGCAGTCCAAAATCAGCACAGACCCAAAAAGGATCTGACTATGTTGATCTCCAAAATGAACTCTTATAAAGACCCCCTTGCTAGGCTTTTTTCACCATCGAATCTAAATTTCATCTTCCCTGTCCGAATTAAAGAAGGAAAAAAAAATCCTAAAATCAATATCGGGATCATACAGTGGGAGATATGGCCACAAAGGCGAAGGAGGCGAATATGATGGGAATTTCCAAAACCGAGTTTTATTTTGCACTATTTCCTAGAAAAAATTTTACAAATTTATTTTTTCCCAAATCAGAAATAATTGATAGGCATAAATTTAACGGATTACTTGCAAGGTGCTTAAAGTCATTATATACCATTAATCTATTTCTTTTTTTTATTTAAGGTAATGTGATATTCTAACTTAAAATTCTTATTTTTTTATAAGGTGCTGGAAGATTATCTCAAAGGAATGAGCAAGTTGTTCTGAGATAACCTACAAAGAAGAAAGATTTTTTTTTTTTTTTTAATAATTGTGAAAGATTTAGAGGACTAAATCCTACATATGAAGATTTGGGGGATTAAATTATAATTTATAAAGATTTAAGGGACAAACTAGTAAATACCCCTTTAGGGTTTTATATAAGTTAGGGAAAACCGTAGAGACTAGTTTGAGGTTGCGTTTTGGATTAAAATATTAAAATATCCATACATGATCCAAAAGAACATCTAATTCTATAAATAGAGATTAAAATGTAGTCCAAAATCAGCACAGAGCAGATTAAAACGCAGTCCAAAATCAGCAGACCCAAATAGGATCTGACTATGTTGATCTCTGAAATGAACTCTTATAAAGGCCCCCTTGCTAGGCTTTTTTCACTATCGAATCTAAATTTCATCTTCCCTGTGCTTATTAAAGAAGGAAAAAAAAAACCCTAAAATCAGTATTGGGATCATACAGTGGGGGATATGGCCACAAAGGCGAAGGAGGCAAATATGACGGGAATTTCCAAAACCGAGTTTTATTTTGCACTATTTCCTAGAAAAAAATTTACAAATTTATTTTTTCCCAAATCAGAACTAATTGATAGGCATAAATTTAACGGGATTACTTGCAAGGTGCTTAAAGTCATTATATACCGTTAATCTATTTCTTTTTTTTATTTAAGGTAATGTGATATTCTAACTTAAAATTCTTATATTTTTATAAGGTGCTGGAAGATTATCTCAAAGAAGAGAGAATGTCTTTTATTATTATTTTTGTGTCATTGATGTTAAAGTGTCAATTATGAAGTGCAACTACAATGTCAGGAAGCGTAGGTATTTTGATATACATAGTTACCAATACGAACTATGTTGCAATTACAAAGTGAAATTAGCCTATGGAAAAAAAAATAATATAAAAAGCAGCAAGCCCCCAAAACTTTTCCTCTTCTATTCATTTTTGCATCCCATAATTAGGATATAAAACTGTACCATTGTTATCGATTCATCGTGAACTTATCTTCATAGAAAAGTAAATAACCAAAAAAAAAAATAGAAAATTACCTACCTCTGAGATGAAGGTGATCTTGCTCTATTGTTCGGAGCGAGAATTGTTGGAATCTGTAATAGAAATAATTTACCAATTGATAAATCCGAAATAAAAGAAATAATTTTATATATTCTTGAATCTCCTGATTAATACCATGAGTACAAAATTAAAAGTGGAAGCATACCTGAATCCATTGATGTAGAAATGTTGCGGGAAGAGAACCCTTGCGTTATGGTCTTCCAATTCTAACCACCAGATCCTTCCTTAGAATTCTCTCTGAGAGGATTTTGATAAATCAGAATACGTCATGATAGAACGGGGACCATAACCCTAATTATAAACTGCTAGGGCAGTTATAATTTTTACCATAATTATCCTTCTGCCCCTCATAGAAGTAATAATTATCTAATGGTATCTACACAATAATCTCATGACTATTATACCCTTTAAATCAATTAATCAATTATTAATTAGACCACAAAATTTAGACTTGGTTTAATTAAATGATAGCACACACATTTTAATTGTCTACATGTGTGGCCCCAAATTATAGATTAATTACAAAAATTAATCTAACAATCTCCCACTAGGCCACATATGTAATCCAATAAAAGTGTTTAACCGTATGAGCTCAAAATTTACTATCATGTCCTTAGGATATATCCGAAACAATCTCGTCCATTTACTATGCTGACATAGAATCAAAGCGACCTTTGTTACATCAATTGTTACTAGACCGATCAATGGTCACATATATAAGCACAGCTAAATGACATAAATCAATCATGAGTGCGTAGCATGGAAATTACATGCAATGTGATCTATTCATGCCTATTTCCAACTGGTCCTACTTAACTTTATTGAGATCAATTTTTTAGCATAATTTTAACAGTGTAATAAGCTGAATACTTTATTTTCTACAGAACATAATCCAAATGTATAGATAAAATCTAAACATAACATAGAGCAATAAACAATAAATAATATAAACTACCACTAAATTTGAATATCCTCAAATAAGATAACACCCATATGAGCAGTGTGTTCATGAAAGACCTTAAGTGGTAATCCCTTTGTAAGCGGATCCGCTATCATGGAGTTTGTTCCAAAGTGCTCTATGGATATCTGTCCACTCTGTACTCTTTCTTTTACAACTAGGAACTTGATATCAATGTGTTTTGACTTTGTGGAGCTCCTGTTGTTATTGGAATATAAAACTGCTGATTTATTATCACAAAATATTTTCAGTGGTCTTTCAATACCATCCAGAACACGGAGCCCAGTCACAAAATTTCGCAGCCATACTCCTTGATTGGATGCCTCATAACATGCTACAAATTCTGCTGCCATGGTGGATGAAGCTATGAGTGTCTGTTTCGCAGACCTCCCCGAAATTGCTCCACCAGCCAACAGATAAATATAGCCTGATGTGGATCTTCTGCTGTCTTGGCATCCAGCAAAATCGGAGTCAGAGTACCCAATGATCTCTAACTGATCTGATCTCTTATATGTAAGCATGTACTCTTTTGTTCTCTGTAAATATCTCATAACCCGCTTGGCTACTTTTCAATGATCCATTCCGGGGTTACTTAGATATCTGCCTAACATGCCAACAATGTACGCAATATCCGGACGCGTACATACCTGAGCATACATTAGACTCCCTACAGCCGAAGCGTAAGGAATCTTATGCATTTCTTGAATTTCTAAATTATTTTTAGGGCATTGACTGAGACTGAATTTGTCTCTTTTAGCGACAGGGGTATCACCTGGTTTGTTATTTTGCATGCCATACTTTTGGAGGACTTTATCGATATAGTTCCTTTGTGACAATCCTAGAACACCCCTAGAACGATCTCAATGTATCTGGATTCCTAAAACAAAGGAGGCGTCACCGAGATCTTTCATCTCAAAATGTTTTGACAAAAAAATCTTGGTGTCGTGCAATATCCTTATATCATTTGTGGCTAGCAATATGTCATTGACATATAAAACCAAGAAAATATACTTACTCCCACTGAATTTGTGATACACACATTCATCCATAAGATTTGCCTTAAAACCATACGAGACAATGATTTGATGAAACTTGAAGTACCACTGACGAGAAGCTTGCTTGAGCCCATAAATGGATTTAGTTAGTTTACAAACCATATTTTTTGAGTCTTCCGACACAAAGTTTTCTTGTTGTACCATATAAATTATTTCGTCAATATCGCCATTGAGAAACGCTGTCTTAACATCTATCTGATGTAACTCAAGATCATAATGTGCAACTAGTGTCATGATTATCCTGAAGGAATCCTTCGTAGAAACTGGAGAGAAGGTCTCTTTGAAGTCAATTCATTCCTTTTGAGTAAAGCCTTTACCTACAAGACGTGCTTTATACCTTTCCACATTACCATTTGAATCCCGTTTAGTTTTAAATATCCATTTACAACCAATAGGTTTCGCACCAACTGGTAATGAGATAAGTTCCCAAACTTTTTTGTCTTGCATTGATTTGTACTCTTCATTCATGGCTTCAAACCATTTCTGAGAGTTGAAACATTTCATACCTTGATGGAAGTTGATTGGATCATCTTCCATCATTCCACTTTCTTACTCATGTTCCTGAAGATATACGATATAATCGTCCGGAATTGCACTTCTCCTCTCTCTAGTGGATCGCCTTAATGACGTATTATCTTGAGGTTGTTGAGTTTGTTCTTCAGGAATAATTTCATCATTTGGATTTAAGGGTTGAACAATATAATCTATTGGTTGAGGATCCAAATTTACTTCTTGATCAATGATAGGTATTGAAACATGTACACTGTCAAAAGCAACAACAGATCCCTCTTCCTCCTTAAAGACAATATTTCTAGCATGATTTGTCCCCCAAAACTCAACATCCTCAAAAAAATGTTGCAGTTCCCGTCTCAAAAATCGATCCAATAGCAGGATCATAAAATTTAAAACCCCTTGATCGCTCCGCATAGCCAATAAAGTAGCTGCTAACTATCTTAGAGTCAAATTTCCTTTCATGAGGCTTATAAGGTCTCACTTCAGCAGGACATCCCCAAATATGAAAATGCTTTAGACTGGATTTTCGACCCGTCTAAAGCTCATAAGGCGTTTTAGCAGCCGCTTTAGTTGGTACCCGATTCAGGATATAAGTTGCCGTTTTGATTGCTTCATCCCAGAGTTTTTCTGGTAAAGTAGAATGACTAATCATACTTCATACCATATCCTTAAGAGTTCGGTTTCGTCTTTCTGCTACACCATTCATGCTAAGTGATCCTGGCATGGTGTATTGAGGGACGATCCCACATTCCTCTAGGTATTTAGCAAACGGTCCTGAACGTTGTTCACCTGATCCGTCATATCTGCCATAGTATTCACCACCACGGTCAGATCTGACGCTCTTTATTCTTTTGTTGAGTTGTAACTCAACTTCTGCTTTAAATATTTTGAACACGTCCAATGACTGTGATTCTCATGTATAAGAAATAGGTAGCCATATCTTGAATAATCGTTTATGAATGTTATAAAGTATTGTTGACCATTCCAAGATGCCGTAGGGAATGGTCCACAGATATCCGTATGAATTAATTCTAAAACTTCTGTAATTCTATTGGCACCTAATTTCTTTGTTTTGGTCTGTTTTCCTTTAATACACTTGACACAAATATCAAAATCCGAAAAGTCAAGTGATTCCAAAATCCCATCGGACACAAGTCGCTCAACTCTTGATTTAGAGATGTGACCTAGGCGTTTGTGCCACAATGAGGCCAAATTATCTTGATTCAATTTACGCTTTGTACCTCGTGACTCCACATGCAAGGTTTCATTATAGGACAAAATAGTTTCCAACAAATATAGATTATCATAAACATTAAGTAAACCGGTTCCAACAATATTTGATTAATAAATAACGTAAATTTATTGTTTCCAAATGAACAACAATAACCTGATTTGTCCAAAACAGAAACTGAAATTAAATTCCGTCTAAAAGACGGTACAATAAAAATATCTATTAAATCCAAAAATAACCAGTTTTCAATAATAATCTAAAGTGCCCTATTGCCTCTACTTCTACTGACTGGCCGTCTCCAACATAAATGCATTTTTCTGCATCACTTGGCTTTCGGTAACTCAGGCAACCCTGCATAGAAACACAAATGTGAGTAGTAGCACCAGAATCTAATCACCATGTGTTTCTAGGTACTGAAACTAAATTAACTTCAGAACAGACCAAAATAAGAAACGTACCTTTCTTAACACGCCAAGCGGCATACTTGAAACATTCCTTCTTAGGGTGTCCAGGTTTGCCACAGAAGAAACACGTTGCCTCAGCTTTCTGTTTCTTTTGTTCTGGACCCTTAAAAGCAGCAACGTTATTATCTTTATTCTTTCGTTTGCCCTTATCCTTGGAAGTGCTAGCCAGGTGAGCACTTTCGGTCCTTTCTTGCGTCAATCTCTCTTCCTCTTGCACACAAAATGAAATGAGCTCATTAAGAGTCCATTTCTCCTTTTGACAGTTATAACTAACCTTAAACTGATTAAACTGTGCAGGAAGAGAGATGAGAACCAGATGTACGAGTAAATCATCAGATAACTCGAGTTTCAAAACCTTAAGTTTTAAAGCAAGATGAGACATCTCCATGATGTACTCCCGAACATTACCCTTGTCTTTATACTTCATTGAAATCAAGCTTGCTAAAAGCGTGCTTGTTTCAGCCTTATCGTTTTTAGCAAAACATTTCTGAATTTCTGTAAGGAACTCACTGGTATTGGTAACCTCATCAGTTACTGCACCCTTAAAATCTTCTGGAATGCCGCGCTTGATGATCATAAGACTTAGCCTATTTGAACGCTCTCACTTATCCCAATAAAGCTCATCCTGCTGAGTACTTTCCTCATTGAGTTCATTGGGTTTGAGCATTCTCAAAGCTAAGTCTAGATCCATGCAGCCCAAGAGAATAATCATATTCTCTTTCCAGTTCTTAAAATTAGTCCCATTTAACATAGGGACATTGCTCATGTTGGCAGATACAGAAGTAGCAGACATAAAAACTGAATAGAGAACAAAAATAAAATAAATCGAATAAACCATTATGCTCACATAAAATAAGCAATTAAACACTTAATGTTTAAATTAAAAAAATTTTATGACATTTCAAGATACCTAGAACAACATTAATATCAAGTCTTTGGACAGTAATATTAACTGTAAGTGGTACTCTTATTGTAGTGATCAAATATTGATGATAAGTTATGTCAAATAAAAAACCTATTTTTGGATTGGTTTATTATTAAAATTAGGTTACATTTATAATCATCACATAATTATCATCACTAGTGTGCGTGTAATTCGGCCAAATATTAACTTTCCTTTGGGCCAGTCAATATCCGCATGAATCGCATACACACAAATATCTACCATTCCGAACAAACTAATCGACACGAGAGATATCACTTTGGTAATTTCTCGCTTTAATTAGCCTATTTAAAGTGCTAGATCAATAATTTAAATATTAATGTCATAAATTTGCAATTAAAATTTTTTTTATGAAGAGTAAAATCCGAATTCTGTACAGCAAAAAAAAAATTTATATGAACAGTAAAATCCGAATTTTGTATAGTAAATTTTTTTTTTTTTTATGAACAGTAGAATCCGAATTCTGTACAATAAATTTTATTTTATTATATGAAAAATACAAAACTTTAAATTCAATTGATTACTCAAGAAATTAATCAAGGAGTAGGCTCTGATACCAATTGTTTGGAATCCGTAATAGAAATAATTTACCAATTGATAAATCCGAAATAAAAGAAATAATTTTATATATTCTTGAATCTCCTGATTAATACCATGAGTACAAAATTAAAAAGCGGAAGCATACTTAAATCCATTGATGTAGAAATCTTGTGGGAAGAGAACCCTTGCGTTATGGTCTTCCAATTCTAACCACCAGATCTTTCCTTAGAATTCTCTCTGAGAGGATTTTGAGAAATCAGAATACGTCATAGTAGAACGGGGACCGTAATCCTAATTATAAACTGTTAGGGCAGTTATAATTTTTACCATAATTATCCTTCTGCCTCTCATAGAAGTAATAATTATCTAATGATATCTACACAATAATCTCATGACTATTATACCCTTTAAGCCAATTAATCAATTATTAATTAGACCACAAAATTTAGACTTGGCTCAATTAAATGATAGCAC
>JAYEPQ010000001.1:8392500-8547500 GCA_036321105.1 Dracaena cambodiana | reverse complement strand
ACACGATCGAAAAACTTCCACTATATCAAAAGAGAATTATAACTTTCTAGTTCTCAACCACAAGAGAAAACACAAAAGAATCACATAAAATTTTGAGATCAAACCCTAACCTCTTATTGCAGTGATTTACCTTTTTGCTTCAACCGCCGAAAAAAAGGACCCCCAAAAAAACTTCTCGGTTGAACCCTTCACCAAAAAAAATTAGCAGCAACAACACTAATTATCTTCTCTTTGTCCAAACCTTCAGCCGAGTACAAACAGAGCAGCAACAATAATTATTTTGCATGCAGCCGCAAAATAATTTAACCAAGAAAAAGAACCTGCCACGAATTTGCTCTCCTTCGGTCAAACAACAGCAGCACCTTTTTCTCTATTTTGTTTCAGCCGCCCTTTTTTTCTGGTTTTTAATTCGGCTTCAATTTTTCAGCTTACCCAAAACCCTAGCACCACACCCCATATATATATATATATATTATATCATAATGGGTTTGGGCCGGTTTTGGACCCGTTTCGGTTGATCGAAACCCGCTACGGCAATGGGCTCCATTAGCAACAATCTCCCACTTGGAGACCATTGCTAAAAATGTAAACTCTATACATGATAATCCTAGTGTCCAAAGTTTTTTACCTTGATCGTTTAAAGTCCCAATTTCAGCATTCAACACAAATGCACCAAAGTTGAGCAATAGCTCAACTTTTTCCCATTAACCGGTTTTGTTAACATATCTGCAGGATTCTTACTTCCCTCAATCTTCTCCAACTTCAATTGGCCATCCTCAAAAAAGGATCTAATGAAGTGATATCTCAAGTGAATATATTTAGTCCGTGAATGATACGCCGAGTTCTTAGCAAGATGAATTGCACTCTGACTGTCACTGAACAACCTGCAATCCACTCCATCAAAACCCAACTCACTCATCAATCGCTGCAACCAAATAAACTCCTAACTTGCTTCTGTAGCTGCAACATACTCAGCTTCTGTCGAAGATAAAGCAACAATTGATTGTAATCTTGAAATCCAGCTTACCGCTGTCCCTCCTACAGTAAAGACGTAACCAGTAGTGCTCCTGCCATTGTCTCTATCACCCGCATGGTCCGAATCCACAAAATCTTGCACATCAATGTTATCACCCTCAAAACATAAATAATATTTTGAAGTACCTTTTAAATACCTGAAAATTCACTTCACCGCTTGTCAATATTCCTTTCCAGGGTTCTTTATGAATCTATTCACTACTCCCACTGCATGTGCAATATCTGGTCTTGTACTCACCATTGCATACATGAGACTCCCAACGGCTGATGAATAAGGCACATTCTCTATGTGTCTCGTCTCCTCATCTGTCTTAGCACTTTGCTCCTTAGATAGTTTGAGCTGACCACCAAGAGCTGTAGTTACTGATTTTGCATTATCCATATTGAATCTCTCCAACACCTTCTTGATGTACCCCTCCTGAGATAACCACAATTTCTTGTTTTTCTTATCTCGGGTAATTTGCATTCCAAGAAGTTGTTTAGTCTCACCTATGTCCTTCATAGAGAATCTCCCTGCCAACTTTCTCTTCAGATCATTAATTTTCTTGATACATGTATCTACCACAAGCATATCATCTATATACAAAGTAAGTATAATAAAGTTACCGTCCTTAAACTTTTGTAGATAAACACAATGATCTGAATTGCTTCTGGCAAAATCCGAATCCAATGTAAACTTGTCGAACTTCAAGTACCATTGCCTCGGCGCTTGTTTCAACCCATACAAGCTCCTTTTCAGTCGGCATACCCAATTCTCTTTTCCTTTAACTTCATATCTCTCCGGCTGTTCCATGTATATTTTCTCCTCCAAATTACCATGAAGGAAAGCAGTCTTCACATCGAGCTGCTCTAAATACAATCTTTTACAGCCACAATACTTAGTATTGCTCTGATAGAAGTCATCTTGACAATATGTGCTAATATTTCATTGAAGTCAATACCTTTTCTCTGACCGTATCCCTTCACCACAAGTCTAGCTTTGAACATTTGTGTCCCTCCTGCCTCATGTTTTACTCTGTATACCCACTTATTATGCAATACTTTCATCTTTTCCGGTCGCTTCATCAATTCCCATGTGTGATTCTCCTCCAAAGAAGACATCTCATCACGCATGGCTTGCTCCCACTTAAGACGAAATTTATCCTGCACAGCTTCTTGGTAACTCTCTGGTTCACCTGCATCAGTATACAAAACATGATATAATGGAAGACAGTTTTTGGGTTGGCTTCCTTATCCTCGTGCTCCTCCTCAAAGTGGGAACACTATCTGATGAAGACTTGAACCATCTGCTTCAGTCAATGGCTCTCTTTCCTGTTCGGTCTCATCTGAAGCTTGTGTATTCTCAGGTGTAGCCATTTCTTCTCCTTCAGATGTAGGTATTTCTTCCTTTCTTTTATCCATGGGATTCATCCCATCCTGTGGCTTATCCAGCTCCAAGTACTCTTTCTCCACTGCATTATCACTCTTACTTTCCATTCGGTCTTTATACATACAGCCCTTATTAAATACTATATCTCTGCTACGAATTACCTTGCTATGCTCATAATCCCATAAGCGATAACCCTATTCGTCGCCACCGTATCCAATGAATGCACACTTCTGAGATTTAGAATCAAGCTTCTTTTTCATCTCATGATCCACATGTGTATATGCTATACAACCAAATACTTTTAAGAATGAATAATTCACAGTCTTACCAAACCACACCTCCTCTGGAATTTCTCCATCTAAAATACTAGCTGGACTCATGTTGATCAGATAAACTGCCGTATCTATAGCGGCTCCCCAAACTTGCAAAGGCAAACCTGCTTGCTCATACTCCGAGCTCGCTCCAAAATGGTTCTATTCATCCTTTCAGCCATGCCATTCTGCTGCGGTGTTCTTAGTACAGTCTTCACTCTCCTGATCCCGTGGATAGAACAATAGTCATCGAACTCTCTATTGCAAAATTCCCCACCATTTTCTGACAATAGACATTTTACCTTCAAATCTGTTTCATTCTCAACAAGAACTTTCCATACTTTGAAGATTTTGAAAACATCGAATTTCTGCTTAAGTGCAAATACCCATGTTTTCCTGCATGCATCATCTATGAAAGTGACAAAATAAGAATTACCTCCAAGAGACTTCGCCGAAGAAGGCCCCCATACATCTGTATATACCAACTCTAATCTCTTCGTTTTCTTCTCTTTACCATCCTTCATAAAACTAACTCTTTTCTACTTTCCAAACACACAATTCTCACAGAAATCAAAATTAGCATCTTTCATATTTGTCAACATACCTCTGGATTGCAATACCCTCATGCCACTCTCGCTCAAGTGACCGAGCCTCTGATGCCATAAGGTAGCCTTCTCATTCTTCACGGTGGCCAAAGAAACAACGTGATCCACCGAGCTTGAGAGTAAATATAGAGTTCTCACTCTCTCACCCTTGACCACTACCATTGCTCCTTTGCTGATCTTCAACTGTTTACTCTCAAAAGAGATTTGATATCCTTCGCCATCCAGCTTGCTAACTGATATCAAATTCTTTTTCAAATCTGGTATGAGCCTGACCTCTTGTAAAAGTAACTTTCCACCATTGTGCAAATTTAGCTGAATTGTTCCCTTACGACGATCTTACATTTCTGCCCATTACCAACAGTCACATGCCCAAAATCACCTTGGACATAATTATCAAACTATTCGTTGCGAGCAGTGCAATGGAACGAAGCCCCTGAATCCATAAACCACAGATCTGATCTCGATTCTGTATGAGCAGACAAGTACAAGTCATCATACTCCTCACTTAGATTTGCCACATTCACTCATTCCTTATCTTTGTTTGGACAATCCTTCTTCATATGACTCTCTGTCTTACATTTCCAACACACTAGCTTTTTCTTGAACTTCCCCTTAGATTTTGATCTCACTCTTTACTTTGACTCCCTGCTTAAACTTCTACCTCTTTCCTTCATTTTGTCATTATCAACAAACAAAGCAGTACTTGTAGAAACTATGCTCTCACCCCTACTCTTTTTCATCAATTCATCATTCATGATTGTACTCACAACATCATTAAATTTAAGAGCAGTATTGGAAGAATTGTTGATGGCCGTAACAACATTACTCCAACTATCCGGTAATGAACACATAAACATCAAAACTTTAATGCCATCAGCAAAGATAAAATCTAAGGATTCAAGTTGTGCCCATAATGTGTTAAATTCGTTCGAATGATTAACAACTGAACTATAAGAAGGCATTCTCAAGTTGAACAACTTTTTTATTAGAAACAATCTATTTGAAACAGATGGCTTCTCATAAAATTTAGCCAACGCTGACATCAAACCTGAAGTGGTTTTCTCTTTGGAGACGTTAAACACAACCTGCTTTGTCAGGCACAATCGAATCTGTGCCAAAGCCCTCCTGTCCAACAATTCCCACTCCTCATCTGTCATCTTTTCTGGCTTTTCTCCAAACAGTGGTTGATGTAAATTCTTTTGATATAAATAATTTTCTATCTGCAACTTCCACCATTGGAAATCTGTCCCATCAAATTTTTCAATTTTTTCCTTCCTATCTTCCGCCATAACTCCCACTCAAAATCAACACCGATCTGAGTAAAATCTAACCTGAACCAGGGCTCTGATACCAATTGTTAGCAAAAGATAGCGGAATAATATTAATGCAACAACCAGCAAAATCAAATAGTTAACCGAAGAGAAAAATAGCAGAGATAGAGAACACGCAGATTTAACATGGTTCGGCAATATGCCTACGTCTATGGGGACACGATCGAAAAACTTCTACTATATTAAAAGAGAATTACAACTTTCTAGTTCTCAACCACAAGAGAAAACATAAAGAAATCACACAAGATTTTGAGATCAAACCCTAACCTTTTGTTATAGTGATTTACCTCTTTGTTTCGACCGTCGGAAAAAAGCACCCCGAAAAAAACTTCTCGGTTGAACCCTTCACCAAAAATAATTAGCAGCAACAACACTAATTATCTTCTCTTTGGCCAAACCTTCAGCCGAGTACAAACAGAGCAGCAACAATAATTATTTTGCATGCAACCGCAAAATAATTTAACCAAGAAAAGGAACCTGCCACCAATTTGCTCTCCTTCGGCCGAACAACAGCAGCACCTTTTTCTCTATTTTGTTTCAGCCACCCTTTTTTCTGGTTTTTAATTCGGCTTCAATTTTTCAGCTTGCCCAAAACCCTAGCACCACACCCCATATATATATTATATCATAATGGGTTTGGGCCGGTTTTGGACCCGTTTCGGTTGACCAAAATCCACTACGGCAATGGGCTCCATTAGCAACAAACACTGCATTAGTATCATTCAACAAAAATGCTAGTATTCGTAGAGGATCCAAGATATCCAATCAGCAAAACTAACTACGTATAATAAAATGAGTTAATGCAATGTTCAATGAAATGTATCTTAAGCTGTGTCAAGTATCAACAGAAAAAATTGAAATACTCTGCAAAAACTGAATCTTAAAACAAGTTTTGGTGATATTGTCAATACAATGTAAGCACTGCTCATTCTGCAAAGCATTTTGTGATGATAATAGAGTGTGAATGCAAAGACAGATAGCATTATTAATGGACAGTATCAGTGTGCAATATTTTTCCAGCCCACTACTTATATCCATATGAGGTTAGAAAATCTTAAAAGAAATTGCTAATTTGAACAAAGAAGAGCATATAAGGATGGTAATTTGAACACTGATACTGAACATATAATTGCTAAAGAAGAGCATATAATTGCTAATCTGAACACCTTCTACATTTAAATAAAAATATAACATCTACCAAAAAAAAAACAAATAAAGAAAATTCCATAAAAGGATGGTAATCTCTCGCTCGACTGGAGCGAGTCGAGCGAGAGATTCATACCTTCGGAGCTGCAGAGAGCCTGAGGCGAAAGCGATGGTGGAGCCGAAGGATTCGGGCGACGGAGAGAGTGGCGATCGCCGATCGGGCTCCGGGGATTCGGGCGAGGGACAGAGAGGCGAGGGCTAGGAATAGGGATTTGGGATTTGGGTTCTCTCCGGCGACGCCGCGACGGAGAGAGTAGCGATCGCCGATCGGGCTCTGGGGATTCGGGCGAGGGGCAGTCGGGCAGAGCCGCAAAGGGGCGGGCGAGGGCTAGGGCTTGGGATTTGGAATTTGGGCTAGTGCAGTCTCGGGCGAGAGGGAGGGATCGACTAAAGTCTCCTAATTTAGATTGGGGGTAGTTTCTAGATGTTGGGTTAATGGGTTAACGGGTACGTTGGGATAGGGAGTTCGGTTATTTCAGTCGGTTTCGGTTGGCGATTTCGCCACCGAAACCCGACCCGATAACCGTCGGTTTTGGGAACCGACCCGACCCGATAACCGAAGTAACCGACCCGATCGGTTCGGGTCGGATCGGTTTGTCGGGTTTTTCGGTTTTGTCGGTAAAATACTCACCCCTATACATATATGCATATGTTTTTGTGTATATATATATATCTGTGTGTGCGTGTGTGCATGTGTATATGTGTGTGTGTGTATGTGTGTGTGTGTGCATATATATATATATATATATATATATATATATATATATATATATATATATATATATATATATATATATATATATATATATATATATATATATATATATATATATATATATATATATATATATATATATATATATATATGCGCACACACACACACACATATATATATATTGATATATTTATATATATGTGTGTGTGTGTGTGTAGGAGCCTCCGACGTACTTATTTGTAACTTTTGTGATAGGTTACTACCTTCTGTAATCGTAAAAAGAAAAAAATTAATAATTTTATTTTGCATAATTTTCGGGCATATATCGCTTGTGAATTACCTTAACTATTTAGGAGTTCTATTACTGATCATTATTTGTATCCAAACTAATCCAATAACATTTTCTCTATGCCATCATGGTGATAATTCTGTTATTTCCGAATATGCAAACACTCTTTTTTTTAATCTAATTTTTTTCGATATACTTTCATTAACCTATTAAGCATAAGCTTTTCTTATATGTTTATATATTTTTGGATATTTGCTTAGTCATCCCTTTTAATTTACAAAAACAAATTCTAAAAAAAATGAATGTATTTCTTTAAAATAGATATGTATGTTTCTTCCTAAGAAAAGACGCAGACACACACAACATATATGTGTGCACTTGCATATAAATGTTATATGTCCATTGCACTTTATTTGAATTTCCAAAATTTGATGGATTAAATTGGTCCTTTATATCTTTGTAATATGTTCATCGTGTGACATTTTTCCCCATAAGTGAAACCAATATATATACGTGTACGTGTTTATTTTACATTGTCATTTACATGCTTGTTTATAGAATTGTTATTCTTAGAATATGAAACAAAGTTGTGGGGTTATGGGGGAATTCGAAGAAAAAACTGTACACATATTTTAGGAGTTTTACATTTTTAAAGTTGTACAACCAAATTTAGGGACCCAACCATGCAAGTTCTGGGTGATTATTAGATCACCATCAGTATATAGAACTATGCACCAGGAGTTTAGACTCATCAAAGTTCATATTCATTAGTACTTAGCGGTACTTTTTAGGGTAGTACCAAGAATTATGGCCGTGGTTCCGGGAATGTATGGGATACTCGTAAAACATGTGGTACACTATTTCTGACAGTTCCAAATAAATTAACAAAAAAACATAATATGATGTCATATTTCACATACATGTTCATTTTATTATATATGCATCTCTGTTACAAGGTTATCCATGACATATATATATAGATGTGCCCCTGACCATTATCATTCTCCAGACAACTGCAAATTAACTCATGTTTACTTCTTCCTATAGATTTATATTTTATATGCATTCATAATTTTATAGTTTCATATAAATTTTATCATCACGTTAAATTCCATCACCACTCAAGATATATTTTCACTATTACTGGTTGATTTATTATTATTTTTAGACAAATATAGTTTAAATCCATATGTCACATTTTTTTCAACAGTTAGTTTAAGATTTTGATACTATCATAATTTTATGATTTTATTCAATTTTATATTTTATTTATATATACATATGGCATTCCTGTGTATTATTATTTCTCCTTTTGAAATACTTCTTAGGTCATTCCAACGACCCTGATTTGACATGCCCAGATACTGATTTACAGTTAACGAGGAGGAAGGCCCACCACAGTTAGAACCATATTTCAAGAAGCTAGCAAATTCTTAATAAGTGCATTTGCTGCAGGAGGAATACGATATAAACTCTTCTAGTTTGTTTACTTTTTTAGAAACTACGTTATTCATCTTTTCTTTGTTCACTTAAACTTTTTGATGATGAAATAAAGATCGTTTGGCTCCCCTATACACTGTATTGATCCTTATTTATGGAAGATATTTATGATTTTAATTCCATATTGTTATACGTGTATGTATTTATAGCACTTGTACATTTGTATTTATGTATTTTAGGTTTGGCGTATTTTTTATGATGCATCGTCAAATGCTACCCATATCTTGGGATGCGGGGCGTTACAATAAGGATATATAATTGACTATTTATATCAAAAACCAACCATATTTGATGACTAATGAGTCAAATGGGAGAAGCGTATTGAGAGGGATCTACTTATATTCTCCATTTAAATTGTAGACCACAACTACAAATGAAATATACTAGCGCACAATATCCAGATTATTTCAATCATGTTACTCATTGGCTCAAGTTCCATTGTAACTCAAACAATTGTTCTCTCTCTCAATTTCTCCTTCTTTATAACTTTCTGTTATCATAAAATAAATCCAATTCTTTTTCTCTTAACTTCATCTTAAATTTGACGAACAAAAAGAGAAAAGAGAAGGGAAGAGAAGATAGTGGTGAGAAAAAAGGAGGGGTATGGTGGAGGGGATAGGTTGAGGGAGGATTTACATGCAATCCACTAAAATCGAGGATTTATGAAGGGAAAGAGGGTGGACATAATTTGTTCTTTTTTCTATTCATCCTAGGAGATCTAATGAGTCTTGTAAAGAAGAAGGCAAGCAAAATGATAGGTTGATTATTTGTTTTATTTGGTTAGGCATTAACCCAGGTTATTGAGTTAGGTTGATGGAAAACTAACAAAGGGATTAAAGTAGATTAATTTAAGGATTTTAGAGAGCTAAAATAAAAATATGAAAAATTTAGGGACCAAAATTTAAATTCCGAAGATTTAAGGGATTGATATAAAAAAACCCCTTCAAAAAAATGCTCGTTTGGTGTTTATTATACTCAAATATTGGTAAAAGTTTCCATTAGGAATTTCAGGATGTGAGATGCAATCACAAAAAGTAAAAAATAAAAACTTACTTATAAATACAAATATTTATGTAGTTCGTTCTAATATTGGACTACATATATGATCTGACATGCACTGTTTTCTTGATGGTAATGGCGAGCATGTGCTGGGTCTATCCAAATTGTAAGGACATTATGTTTGTTGCTACTTTCTATTCTCCATGCGCAAGGAGAGCACATTGGCATTGATCATATGTTGTCCTTAAGAATGTAACTATTCTTTGTCGGATGACCTCAATATCTAATGAAACAAGCAAATTTTGGGATAATTGGCTCAACCCACTTCCTCTAGATGTTGGGGCTTAGGAAGTTTCAACTTACTGCACTTCATAAGTGTGTAGAAGATAGTGCCAATTCAATTGTCCGTAAATGAATATTGTTTCGAAGTCCTCTGTATGCTACCAGTTTTTCTTTTGTCACCATGGTATTTCACGTGGGGATTCCTTTGGAGTATTCATAACCAAAATGTCCTACTGAGACAAGCTTTAGTTAATGTCGTAGTAAGATCTCTTACACTTGTTATTGGCAGATTTAACCCTTAGCGAATTCTCATTTATCTCGGACTAATGTTTTAACTGTTTTCAAGTACCGACTTTAACAGTGCCTATGTCGAATTTGATTTTGGTTAATAAGTTGTGTCAGGATGTCTAAATCAATATTGAGACAGACATGTCTTTAGCACATTTGGGAGATATTTATGAATCTCTCAATAAAGTCTTTCATTAATGCACCCGCCTTCTTCTTCTCAACAGTAAAAGTAGACACCATAACCTTGATATTGTCTTATTGAAACTAGTAGAAATCGAGTCTAGAGATAGCTCCATGATTTGATCAAGCCAGGTGAGAGTTTTTGTAACCACTCAAATGCAATCTCGTAAGATACTAATGAATAATACAATAAGGATAAGATCATTACCAATCACGTTTTATTTACATTTGCTACTGGAAAGAGTAAATGTGCTAGTTAGGTGACAACTTATCGTCAGAATTTATAATAAAATATCAGTTATTTGAACTTGTGAGAATATGATATCGAATCTCGCTCAGACGGAGCTCTTCCTTATGCTTTTAGGTATGAAATTGAGAATGGATATCTTCTAAGACTTTTTTGTCAATTTCAGAGCCGCTATAGTTGGTCTCTTCTTCCTACTTATGATAGGTGTGGGTGTCATCCTTGCCTTCGCACCTATTATCAGTAGTACTAAGGGTAATCTTGATCCTGCTTGGTTGATATTCATAGAAGTTGAGCTTGTAAAGTTTGAATCCTATTAAGAGTAGCCTGTTGGAGCTTAAAGCCTTCTTCTTGTGCTTCCAACCTACTTAAGATGACTATATTAATATTGCTGGATATTTAAGCAGTGATCTATCGATGTGGATAGATATCAGTGTGTTGGATGATGCATAGACAGAAGTGGCATCATCTTCCTTCGATAGCAGCTCATAATGAGGATTAGAGGAATATCGTAGGCATACTGTATAGCTGCATCTTTCATGTGTGTTTGGATTCTAGTACTGCAGTAGGCGCTATTGGCTCCATTAGCAAACCTCTTGATGCCTGGATAATAATTACGACCTAAGATATCAACCAATGATGTTAGCATATCGACCTCAACATCCGAAGCTCTTTGCTTGGATTTTCTCGACTGACCATATTGACGGTAGCATGAGGCAAGTCCAACTCCATACATTTTCTTTTATGATATTAGGACAGTTAAGGTACGGTAATAAATAATCCCAAAGTTAGCGTGCATTGGATAACCTGTTGAAAATTGATAGCTTCTCTAGTTACGAATGCATCAGTTTAGGGCAATCTATATGGCTCAAATAATCTCTAAAGTCATATTCATCCACAACATTACGTAAGGATCCTCTGTGAGATGATTATTCCTTATTCAAGCCATCTCACAGTTGTTACAGATGTTTATTGCCTGAATGGAATAGGAAAGATGTCAAATAATTGAGTAGGTACAGGAATGGGATCAAAGGAATGATTAACGAATACTGCATAAACATGTATAGCAGTTGTTTATTGTCAACTCATCCCAAGACTATATTAGCTAAATCACTTAGACTAATTCAATGAATTTAGGCTCCGTTTTCCTATTGCTCCCAAAAATAGAGTACACTATCGACAAGAATGCTTTAAAGCAGCTAGCATGCACAAGGGTCTAAAATTGCTTTCACAATACAAATTGAGAGTTGAGTTGGCAACCAGAAATAATAGTAAAATATATTTGCTAATCGCATAAAAACAATAAAGAACTACATTATCCATGAGCAAAAAATATATACATGTATTAGTCAAGTACATAAGTAAGTGCCTTATAAGAATCAAAATGTGCTATGAGAAAAATATCATAAACAAAGGAAAATAAACAAAGGAAAGGGCAAGTACAAGGAAAGATAAATAGAGGTTGAGGTAAGACGGGCACAAGAGAGCTCCGAGTCTATGCTATGTTATCATGACACCTGCATCATGTCCATCATAAACCATACTGTGATTAATCATTCTCAAACATCATGTGGCCAATATCATATATTATTGATAATATTGTAAATTATAAATTTCCTCCTTCATTTTATCTTATTTTATATATAAATATGTGCTACACGGGTATGTTTAGTGTAATTTTATAGGTAATAAAAGGCTTGAAATGAAGAGAAGAAATAGATGCTAATGAAGTATATGAGTAAAGAAAATCAATTATAATGAAGATAGAAACCCATGTGCAACTTTAAGAGTATATTTAACAAAGATAAAGTTAAAACTAAATTTTTTTTATAAGGGAAGTAGAGGTCTAAATTATCTTCAAAATGACACTAAAAACAACTTAATTGGAGTTCATATGTAAAAGTTATCACTATTTTATTAAAGTGATGCGGAATGAAGAATCCTATCCAACGAGATACGAGTTGGCTGAAATTATTGTTGGGTTTTTTAACATGAAAAATAGTTTCTTATGTTATCTAATCTCAATTATCATTTTTTATTAACTATGGATAAGATTAGGACTATATATTTCAAGATTATATTGTGTTGGATTATGATTGTATATTTTGTAGATTAAATTGATTAAATTAGAATTGTGTTTCAGTCGTAAATACTTGAAGAGTTCAATTTTTACAAATATACTCACTTTTATTGGAATAGATGCTAGATTTTGGAGATCTTTTCTTCTTTGCTACTTTAGTTATAAATTTTGTAACTAAAATTTGATCTTCTAAATTTTTGTAATTCTTTTGATATCATTGTTTTATATTAACTTAAGTATTTTGGTTAATTCCATGTTTAGCTAAGTTTTCTATATTTCTACAATATAGATGAAGCTAAATTATATACATGGAATTATGTGAATTATTCTCTCTTTTATGCACGTAAATTTTAGGATTAATTATTTAAATTGAATTAATTAATTAGTTCAAAAATTTAAACACATGATAGGTTAGTCTTAATAATCAAGAAAGTAAGATACTTTGATAAGATAACTTATGCTTGTTGGGTTGGACTTGAGTTATCTAATCTTTATGCTTGTTGAGTTGGACTTGAGTTATCTAATCTTTAATCTATGGATTTGCTTCATTTTAATTAGTTGAGATTTCTTTTATGATTTATATTTAGATTGAATTCTTTAATATTTCAAATTAGGAATTGAGATTGATTAATTTAAAATAAAAACATTCTTTTTATTTGTTCGACGTGACTGTGTATGATAAAAAGTTAAGAGACAGTGTTGAATTTTAGTGATATCTTGCATCTAATGGACTCGATAATCCTACATTTTGCCTTTTTCAATAGTTAATTAAAACTCTTTAAATAAACCATTCTCTTATTGATTTGTTAGATATATTGATTCTATAGATAATTTTTAGAGTGAGTTATCAATTCCTCCCTATAGGAGCAACTGATAAAACGCTTTAATTGATGATGTACTCTTGTTGTAATAAATTCACATCAATTATGTGCTAGTCAACTACCATTGGTAATTAAGAAGTCAAGTATCAAGCGTCATATAGTGTCAGTTGTTATGACATGAAAATTACCATGCAGCTTGCACAAGTCAAGCTATTAAGTGTATCTTCCTATCAGGTATCCTATAATATCGATCTTTAGTGAATATGACAAAATCAAACAATCGTGATATCATGTAATACTAATCAAGACAAGTATATGTCCAGTCTCAGGCCCACAAATGAAACGAACAAATTTTCGGTCTCGGGCCCATGTGTGTTGCATAGAAATAATGTCGTTTATATCATGTATGGTAAACCAAGTCATGAATTCTGTAACGAATCATGCAGTTATCACGAGAGTCATATCAATGTCCCACATATCAATATCAGTGCTATGTCATAGTATGACTCAGAATATGATCCCTATCGTTACAGGTTCACTAGATCTCAATATGGGATTATTATTATACTATACTAGCGAGTCAGATTACCTAAATTATATATTTTAATATGAGGCAATTAAATACTAAGTGATTTTATAAAAGATTTCTAATGACTTACAACCTGAGAAGGTTTCTCACCGGGATTAAATTACGAAATATTATAGCCTTCAATAACCTTTTACTAGGCTTTTTTTAAGCTAGTTTAAAATGTTCAGACTATATATATATATATATATATATATATATATATATATATATATATATATATATATATATATATATATATATATATATATATATATATATATATATATATATATATATATATATATATATATATATGGGTCAAGTATCAGAATTATTTGGCTCGATCAAATCGTCATCTGGTGGTGTTAACCGCTATCTGAGAATTTGACTAAGTCAGAATCCACTGAAATTGTATCCACTTCTTAGTTATGTTACCAGGTCTAATGTTATTACTCTATATTCTAGTAATATTGTTCATACAGTAACTAATTACCTTACTGGTATGAAACCCTAGTTTGGAGTTCTAATTTCTCAATGGTTATACCACTATATGTTTGGTCCTTCAAACAATACGCTTTATACTCCCTAGTAATTCCAATCACTCCAACATAACTATAGTCACGACCTTAGTTAATAGTCAACATATAGTAATTTCGCGACTCAATGATAGATATCTAAATCTATAGTTTATTATTAAGCTAGAATTCGGTTCATACAAATATGTTGCTTTCATATTTACGCTTTTACAGTAAGGTTTAGGGAAGTCTAACTATTTCAAAATACTTTTAACCCGGAGTAAGGTTCTCTGGACCGGATTCATGACAACGGTCATGACCTGACTGTTGGATAATGGTCTTGACTGTCACCTGATAGTTGTTTCATAGTTGATGGCTCTAAGATTCCTGGCACTCTCCATTTCAATCCCTTGATCATATTTTCCTCTTTAAAATCAAACATTATCCATCATAATTCACTAGTTGACTTAAAAAGTGAAAATCAATTCTAATTTTAATTCAAACCTTTAATCAAGCTTACTAATCAAGTCTGTATCTAGCAATCTATCAAGCTAAGTAACAATCCAAATATGCCAAAATAATAAGATCAACAACAAAAGTTCATGGAAGAAAATCTAGGCTCATTGGGCTTAGCTGAGCTATTGGGTAAGCGGTACATACAGATATTTGGCAGTCCCGCTAGCTCCAGTGTCCATGAAATTTTTACAACATTATGTTATTCGTCGCAAAAATCTTGCTTTCTTCTAGTGAATAACTTAATTACAATGAAAGTGAGTAAAAGAAAACAAACCAGAGGATTTATAACTTACCTCTCTCTTTTACAATGATTTGTGGGCTCTATGTAGCGATGGGATCTATCGAGTAGCTCATTTTGACGATCTTGACGTAGAAATCTTCTTTCTTGATGAAGAAAATGGTCGGCCCTGCATCTTCTCTACTGGTCTTCACAAATTCAAACCTCTTATGTGTAACTCGAATTTCACAAAAACTCCGAAAAGATCCTCTGAGGCTTTCTCAAGAGGGTATTTATAGACTTTAGTCAATATGAGAGTTTCCAATTGAATAGAATTGGAAAGTAGTTGTGTTAATCAAGGATTTTAATCAAACATTTGATTTTGATTTAAATCTCTTGATTTTGATTCTAATTGGACTCAATTTGGATATTGGATAAGTCAAAATCTCAATCACAATTAGTTTAAGATTCTAAGAGTATGTTCACGCAGAGTTAAATACTCTGAATGCGGAGCTATAGATTTAGCTCTGCATTTTACTCAACGCGAGGCTAAATCTTAGCCAAACGCGGAGCTACGGAGTTAGCTCCGCGTTCTGCGTGGTTATTTCCTTTTTACTGATTTTTGAAAATTTTACCACCAACAGAACCCCTTCCAAAGTTTTCAAAATGGCTTTTAACTTAGAAAATTTTGAAATACTTTGGATCTTTAATTTGGTAATCAAGTTAAAATTAAGAAATTCGGCAGAGGTGGCTAATCGCACATGCCTGACGTTTGGCGGAGACGCTTAATTGCACACGCCAAGATGATCGAGTCAGGATCATCGATCTTTGGCAGCGGCGCGTAATTCCACATGCCTGATAATTTGGTGGAGACGGTTATCTCGCGTAACTTGAACTATATCTCACTGTCAGAGGTAGGAACTTAACTTGACAGAGTTTATCGTATCGAAATAACAAGGATAGTAATAATACAAATCTTATTGTCAGAGATAAGAGTTTAACATGACATGTCCACGAAATTTTTACCAAATCCCCAGCTATAAACAGATTTGGTGTGTTTTTACCAATCGCCGTTTGCGTTGGGCTAGCCATACTATACCCCTCAGCATGATAAGTTGTTGAGGAATTAATTTTCTCTCCCCTTTGCCTTTAACAGCATTGAATAGTCGATTCATACTTTTACCTCCAGTATGATAGGATTGGCGAGGAACTTTATCTTCTCTTCCCACCGCTTTAACAGCATTGGGCAAAAAACTTTTTTTATCGATAACACTCAATTAGCCATTCCAATGGCTAGCAAGAGTAGCAGAAGCAACATGATATTTATCATCGTCAATATTTTCAGCACCCCCAGCCCAATCCGGCTGCTAGCCAATGAGGACGACTCGATCGCAGCTATGGTTCGGAGCATACCCAAGGGGCCAGCTTGCAAGTGCGGGCTGCCCATGCTTGGTGTCGATATTAGCTTCCCTACTCGTACAGGGGTTACTCTGGCAAGAAAATCATTGGTTTCCACCACCAAAATTGTCATATTTGCAGAAACTTTCTTATGTTCCTCTTTAAATGTGAGAACTCCGGCTTCTATCAATACCTGATTCGGTTCTTAAGAGGATAGCAATCCTTAGTTGGATGTCCGATATTCCAATGGTACAGGCAATAGTTAGGGTCATTGGTTTTACTAACGTCTTCCGGTTTTTCATTTTTCAGAAGTTTCAGCATGCCCTTTCTGAGGAGGAGATGGAATAGAGTACCGGTTTGCTCAGTCTGAATGTATAAGTTATATCTTGTTGGGGCCTATTTTGACCTGCATTCTCAAATTCTGAGGTCTTGGTTTCGGATCTGCAACTGACGCAATCACAACCTTTCCTTTACTTTTAGGTTTTTGTAGATATGGTCTGTTATTCATAGAGTTTCTCGTATCACGAGATTGCTCAATCCAGCGAATTATATCTTCTGCCTGCTCTCTCTTCTTTAGCAAATCTTTTCAAATTTTGGACTCTACAGCTCCTATTTTTATCAGCACGTCGATCCTGGAATTATGCTTACAGGTTTTCACCAGAATTTCCTGGATCATACCGTGTCGATAATGCACAGATTTTTCCCTGAAGTATTCAATAAAGGTTTTGACAGCTTCTTCTTCTCCTTGTTTCGTCGCAAGGAGGGAATAAACCGATATTTCGGTATTATCATCAAAGAAACGTGCCAAGAACTGCTTTTTGACATCGTACCAAGTATTAATTGTCCCCGGGGGCAACTGCATAAACCATGTAAAGGCAGGCCCTCGCAGGGTGCTCGCAAATATCTTAATCATTATGAGGTCATTTCCCATCAGATGACCGGTTTGTAATAAAATGTAGAATATGTACTGGCTTGGAGATCTCTTCCCATCATATGATTCCAATTTGAGGAGTTCGTATTTTTCTAGATAGGGAGCAAAGTCCCACTCAAGCGGGTATGGTCTTGAAACTCCCGATTTTTTCAATTCCTTCTTGTGTATCAAGGCATCAAGTTGGCTCTGTAATTTCTCGATTTTTTCTTCATGAGGGTCATGGAAAGAATATTTATCTTCATACTCATATGTCGAGTAAGTTTTTTCTTCCTTATATTCTTCATTCATCTTAAATGGAGTTTCTTTTTCTTTTTTAGCGGTGATTCCGAAGAAGTTTTAACTTTATCCTCGACTATTTTTTGGGTGTTTTCGACCACCTTTAAGAGCATCATTTTGAGATTCTCGATCGTTTTTTGTTGCTCTCGGATCATCTATTTTTGGGCCTCCAATCTCTGATCGATGTCGTCAGATTTATCCACCATATGTGATGCTGATTTTTGTTGTCGGGACGATGCAGAAGTGCGAGGTGAAGCTATGGCCGAGTTGTCGCTATTGTCATCACAAGAACCTTTTACAAGTTTCTTATAATTTCGAGGGGTGACAGCACATGATTTAAGTCGGGTAAGATGATGAGGTTCTTCATCACTTGATTCTGAATCATCCTCTTTATCTATGACTTTCTTACCATTTTCAACCATGTTAGAGGTTACTGCTTTCCATTCTTTTTCTTTAATTTTGCGAAGAGCACCTTTTGTCTTCTTCACTGGGTCTTTCTCTGACTCGGTTAATCGGTCAAATACCGACACCCTTTTCTTATTGCAGCAACAATTATTCAGTACAGCAGATGTTACTGTCATAAGTTGCTCATAGTGACAAATAGAGTCTGGTTGGACTTGACTTATATTCCCCTTCTTTGTTAAGAACTCTATGAGGTCAATGACATTAGATACAGAACTGTGGGGCCCACTTAGTTGTTGAGAGGGTCCAGGAGCCCACTGAAGTTTTTCGAAGTCATTAATGTCAAGTTTTTATCCAATAATGTGATTATTAGCCCTGATTTTGTATTCAATTTGTTTTACGCGGAGCTGGACATTAGCTTCGCGTTCTGGTACGCGAGCTGAGAAATAGTTTCGCATTTTACGCTACCCTCGCTTTTTACGCTGGCTTGACATTTTTGCAGAAGTTTAACTTCTGGAATTTTAGCCTCGCATGGAGGAAAATTTTTGCGCGCTGGCTTATTCTTATGATTTATGCACGTTATATCTTCGCATTTAATGCGATTTTTTGCGATTAACGCAAGTCTGATATTATCTTTGTGATTTACGCGATGGTAAGGAGTCTTGCAATTAATGCAAATTTTACTGGCTTCGCTAAGCTCAGTTTTAGCCTCGCGTGGAGAGTCTCCATCACACGCTGGCTCTATGATGTGAAGTTTATCCTCGCGATTTATGCAAAGGTCAGGAATCTTGCGATTAACGCAAATTTTACTGGCTTCGCGATTTATGCTAAACTTAGTTTTAGCCTCGCATAGAGATTCTCCATCACACGCTGGCTCTATCAGAAGTTTATCCTCGTGTTTTATGTGAGTTAAGTTGATTTCTCTAGTTTTAAGTCCAGAATCAATAGCCTCGCGTGGAGAACCACACGCTGACTTAGTCATATTTTCACGTTTAATGCGATATTGACTGGTCTTGCGATTAACGCTAGCCAATTCGCGAGGTACAGTAGCCTCGCGTTTAACGGGGGCTTTGAGGGCTCTCCTCCTTACTCTTCGATTTCGATTACGGAGTTGAGTTCTGGTCAAACCAGTTTTCAGGCCTTCTTCGGCAGTAGAGAGGTCATCCTCTGTTAGGATTTTTTGCCCAAACGACGGGTCCATGGCCGTGGTCTCCAAGAGCTCCCGTTTAGCTGTGGATTTTCGATTACCCGATTTATGGATAATGGAGCGCACGCGGCGATAGCGCCGCGTTTCAGTCAGATTACCTAATTCAAAGGAGAGATACTCCGCGTATTTCTACTGGTCGATCTCCACGATGAGCATATTAACATCGAATCCGATCCTTTCCACGTCAGATTGCGCCACGATCTGTTTTTTCGTAAAAAAGACGTCTCCCACTGTGGTCGCCAGTTTATTCATCGCAAAAAATTTGTTTCCTTCCATTGAATAACTTAATTACAATAAAAGTGAACAAAAGAAAAAAAACGAGAGGATTTATAACTTACCTCTCTCTTTTACAATGATTTGTGAGCTCTACGTAGCAATGGGATCGATCGAGTAGCTCATTTTGATGATCTTGACGTGGAAATCTTCTTTCTTGATGAAGAAGATGGCCGGCCCTGGATTTTCTCTGCTGATCTTCGCGAATTCAAGGCTCTCACGCGTAACTCGAATTTCACAAAAGCTCTGAAAAGATCCTCTAAGGCTTCCTGAAGAGGATATTTATAGACTTTAGTCAATATGAGAGTTTCCAATTGAATAGAATTGGAAAGTAGTTGTGTTCATCAAGGATTCTAATCAAATATTTGATTTTGATTTAAATCTCTTGATTTTGGATTCTGATTGGACTTAATTTGGGTATTGGATAAGCCTAAATCTCAATCACAATTAGTTTAAGATTCTAAGAATCTGTTCACGCGGAGTTAAATACTCTGAACGCGGAGATATAGATTTAGCTCTGCGTTTTACTCAACGCGAGGCTAAATCTTAGCCAAACACGGAGCTACGGAATTAGCTGCGCGTTTTGCATGGTTATTTCCTTTTTATTGATTTTTGGAAATTTTACCACCAACATATGTATCTCACTGTCTCATTCCAAAAACATAAAGTAATCAAGCATACAAGAAACATGTATGATTGTAAAGCACCGACCCGCAAAAAAACCAAGAAAACGAGACAGTGAGAGGAGACAATTGAACTATTTTTCTTGGGTCCTATACTCCTAATACTAACTTTCACTATGTTGCTTCTCTTCGCTCTTGCTATAGACTTCTTAGGTTGGCTTGGTGATTATGCAAAGAAGAGGAGAGATGGATGAGAAGAGATGTATTGAATCATAGTACCACATGTAGAAGAAGTTAAATTAAAGTTTTCTTACCAACCTTCTCTCCAAGCACCCTAGCCCCTTCCCATTTTGCTGTTCTAACTGAACTAGAAGAGAGGAGAAGAGAGGAATTAGGAATTTTACGAGAAGACACTGTGAAAAAAGTTTTAAATGCATGCATTTCATGCCACATATTCTCTCTTCTCCCCATCCATTCTCCTCTTTACCACCACACCCCCAACTACCAAGAGTGTCTCCCAGTTCCATTTTACCTGGTCAAGATGAAGAAACTAATTTCTAGGTGGATGGAAAGAAATTAAAAAGAGAGAAAAATAAAGAAATTAAAATTTTAAGGTTTTCCAAGTCGGGAAAATTTAACGTGTCCAAAAAATTTCCAAAAATAATAAAGATAGAATGGAGCAATATAAGGAGCAATTCGAGAAATAGTTATTGAATGTGTATCTTTAAAATAAAAATTGTCAAAACAGAACCTTAAAATCAAAAGTCAGGTATTTTGTTGGTTTTAGAACTTTCTCAGAATATTTGAAGGAAATTCTCCAAAATAATAAATATTAAAAAATAATAACTCCGAAAATAGAATGCCATTTAGAGTTAAAGAATCCGTTATATGCAGACAAGAAGTTTGAGCAATTACCAATCAGGCCTCGGTATATGTTGCATTTAACCTTCATAGAAAATTCTAAGAAATCACCAAAAATATAAAAATAGAAAATGATGAGCTCAAACTCAGAATTCTAATTTGGGTCATGAATTTCAAGATGCACGGATCAAAAGTCAAATTGGATGTTGATAAGGTCGAGCTAAGGTTCTTGGCCTGATTAATGTATAGAAACAAATATAGAAATAAGAATAAAATTAATACACACCGTATTAAACTACCGTCAATAATTGGAGCTCACAGATTTATATGTCCAGTATGGAGGGTAGTGGTTTGGAAAGTTGGTTAGTTAGGGGTGTTATAAAGCAAGTCATGGCAGATCTATCATACCCCTTGTTTAGAGATTCAATAATGAACCTTTCAGAAGTGATGGTTGTAACGTCGATAACATCATCTATTTTGTCTTACAGGTAACTTCTCTCTTTGTAGGTAGGGGTTGTCATTCTTATTTTCTTATTAGTAAGAGGGCTCCTTTACAGAGTAACCTCAACAAATTAGATTTTCTTTTTAATCTCCTATGAAATGGTGGAAATTTCATATTTAGAATATTTAGTGTTGATACATTTTGTTTCATAAGATGGAGATTCATCCCACTCACTTGTAGCTGGTAGATCTACCTCTTTGGTTGCCTTCTTATTGACGAATGATTCAACAATTGACCAAGCCGTACAGTAGAGCGTGCGCTTGGGCATTGCACTGTTATGATGCAGTTCTTGACGAAGGTTCTCCTCATGTTTACCTCGGTCATATTTGATGATTAGAGTTTCAATAATGGCATTTGGAGTTATATCGTCGAATTGTGCATGACCTCTTTGATGATAGAACAAGTAATCCCTAGCAGAGTTGCCATTTATTTTGGTAAAAAATCAAAACTAAAAAGATAAAGGAAAAATTGCAACTTTAATGACATAAACTATTACAAGGTGAATTGCATTTTTAGTTACAATTGAATTAGTAAATATTATAATTTTTCTATAAATTTAGGAACTTGTGAGAATGAAGACCTAATCAAAGAAGTACTTTAGCCCCGTTAATGATCCGACGACAGCCTTTGGTGAGGGTTACGAGTGAGAATAAAAAAGAGGAGAAATGGATTTACTATAAAGGTGTATTGTGAGAATGCAGAAAATAGTTCTTGATGGTAATGTGAACCTTTGAGCTTGATGTGAAGTTAATTATTTTGAACATTGCAACTGAGATTTGATAAAAAGAAGATCTTGTTAATATGAAAATCTTCTTTTTAATGTCACTCTAGGATTTTGATGAATATATAAACACTTTGTAAGTAAGAGATAATTGAGTATTTATAGTCCCAATAAGATTTTCAAATTCCTCATTAATACTTGCCTCCCTTAAATTAGTAGAAGTATAAACTAATTGTTACAAATAGAGTCTAAAAATCACTCCAATTCGGGCTAAAAAACTGCTTTGAGCAGAGCCACCGGTAGGGTCTCCAATGGCTCCACCCTTGGAGATACAAATGGCTTCACTCGTGGACTCTGTTGTTTGAACCCATAATTTCTTATTACTTATATTTGTTATGATACATCGATCAAATTAGAAACTTTAATTTGGTCCCATTGACAATCGATAACCTTTGAGCAATTCATTTTAAAATTCATAAACAAAATTAAAATCCTGAATTTGAGGTCATCAAGTTTCTAATTTTCTAAATTTTTGGTAAATTTCATACAATTTTCTAAGAAATCCAAATCTAACAAATATCGATGCCCAATTGACAACTGATCAAACTTCTCAGATGCACAACTTAAATTCCTTAACTCCAAATAATATTCTGTATTCAGAAATCTTTTTCATTATTAGTGGTTTTTGGAATTTTTTTTGTAATATTTTGAAAAAGTCCCAAAACTAGTTAAATATCCTATTTTTAATTTATCGATTTCGAATTTGATAATTTTTATCTTGTAAAGTATACATCAAAAATTTATTCTATGAATTATGTCATAATTTTTTTCACTTCATTTTAGATTTAATATTTTTCTGAAATTTTTCTGATATACCATGAAATATGGGCCCAAAGGCTATTAAAATATTTAATTTTTTCAAAGTGGGTCCTACCTATAATTTTATAAGAGACACTTTGGAACTCAACTTTTATGGAAACTCTTCCATTCAAAGTTATCATTATGTCTCCCCCAATTTTTTTGCTTTTGAAAAAATATCAAAGAGAGATATTGTGGGAGATAGAACCAATTTTCTTCTCCTCACTCATTCATTCTCTGAAAATCTCTCTCTTTAGTTCAGTTGCTAAAGAGTGGTAGCTTCAGTAAGAAAGTAGTAGCTAAGTACATCAGTATAGGAGTACTAGGATATTATGTAAGTAATACATGTTTCTTAAAACGTTTTTCTCTTTTCTTACTTACTGGTTTTTTGTAAATGCTGAGTTTCTAGTTGATTTCTTATTGGACATCGAGTTAGATATACTTGAGCTATATAAGAAGCTACACAAATTTTATGGTGATTAAGTATAGACTGACTATCGGGTAGCGGAAAAACCACTACCCAATAGCTAGTTCATGGCCAAACACTAAGAAACTTTAGTCGAGAACATGTCAATGCATAAATAGTGAATCTTTGGTTAGATTGAAAGTTTATGGACTAATGTATGAAACCAACATAAGCTTTATTGTTGTGCTTCCAAAATTGAATTTTTATTAGCAAATTCTAAGGTTTCAATAATATTTTATACAGACTGATTTATAATAATCATATCATAATTTTAGAATGTTTAGGATGATATATGGTAGTTAGAAAAATTTTATGGTCAGAATCTATGGAAAGGCCGTTATCCAACTGCCAATACCACTGAGTAGGGGGCCCAGCTATAGTCAATAACCATGAAATCTTAGTCGATGACTCAAAATGTTATGTAGGTTTATATTTTGTGCTAGATTGATCATACAACACAATGAAACCAGAGAAATTCATATATAATCTTGGTTTTGATTTCAGTTCCCTCATATATTTAGGGTTTGTGCAAAATTTTCATGTATTAATTGATGTCTAGTGATTCGATCATGTTAATACTGTATTTTTGAAGAATCATGCTTGCTATAAAATTCTATGACTAGTGGATATGAACCAATTGCCATGCAACAGTCAAAGTGCCACATGGTGGTCTGATTATGGCCAATGATCACATAATTAAGGTAATAGTTTGTGATGCTAGATAGAATACGTTTCTGAAGTTATTTTGATGAGGAATTTTGAGTATGAGATTACTGTTTGAGTCAAATTTTAGTTTATTAGTCTTTTTATTTTTGGAATCGATTGTTATGATTTCTATACAGTTAGATTATTTTACAATAGGATTTCTGATGTTCTAATAGGTGATCTAGAGACTTGATAAAATTATAATATTAAAGAAAAAATTATGGGCTCTCTGAAATAATAGATCGCCAGCCTGCGGTGGGATTGACTTTGATGAGTAAGAAATTTGGAGATACAAATTATAAATTCTGGATTATACTAGAGCTTTTTTAAATAATTGGAAGAATAGAATAGTACTTGTGTGCATCATATATTATGGTATTTAATTGGATCATAAATTTGAAAACCTGACTATCCATAACACTTGACACATATTTGTCTGTGATGTATAACTTTTGTATTTTACATGACTAAATTTTATGAATAACCAAATGCATGGTATAAAATAAAATATGGCAAATGAGATACGGTGAATAGGTTGAGTATAGAAACTTGAGAATTATTACGTATACATGGTTCGAATTGTAAATTGTTAATAATCTATTGCTATTGTATAATGACCCCTATCTGAGATTTGGATAGCAAAATGCCAATAACATATTTTGTAGAAATATACTAAGCATCCGGTAGAATATTAAGAATTACAATAACAACAACAACGAAACCTTTTGTCCCAAGTACTTAGGGTGGGCTACATGAACCAAAAGAGAATCACGCCGGATCGATCAAATTGATAATCCTTCTCCAAATATCAATAATTAATTAACTTTATAATTGACCATGGAATTTTTTTTTCCCAAAAAGTCTAGTTATGATTACTTTATAAATTTATAGAAATTACTATAAGTTATTCTAACTCTTGTCTCATACCCAATATGAGACTATTCGAGTTAGGGGTATTATGTTCTCCCCCATTTTTAGGAACTGATAGAGAATGTAATACCCCTAATTCGAATATTTCCACATCATATATGAGACAAGTATTAAATAGTTTATAATTAATCATGAATTACTTTCTAAAAAAGGCTAGTTACAATTAATTTATATATTCATGATAATCATTATAAACTACTATTATAACTCTTATCTCATCCGATATGGACTATTCGAGTTAGGGTATTATAAATTAATAATGACATTCGTATGTTAATGTATGGATATGCAATTATGTCTCTAATTGATCATGTACATCACATATCGTGAAATTAGGACAGGAAAACTATATGAAAGGTAAGAATTGTATCGTATAAGAAATAAAGTAATGTAATGATATATCAATAACTTATACTTCAGCGGCATGACACTAGACTATTATGTGATAATAAGTATCTTGGAAGGTATACCGTTCTGATAACCAGAATGTGAATGGTAGTACCTATTAGTATGGCATAGTTTAATACAATGCATGTGTGGCCGGAACTTGAGTATGTATGAACACTTATATGATATATGGGAATAACACTATCTTATCTATCACATAGTTTCAAAAACTTAATTTAACATATTAACCAAAACTCTATTTAATGATTATTATTCATATTTTACTTATGCAATCTCTTTCAACCATATTTACCTGATTTATGATCACACTGACATATTATGTTTACATACACTTTCTCTAGTATTATGTTAGTATGCATTTCTTCTTTTATGTATTACTTGCAAGGTTCTAGACGCCAAATCCATTTTTTTTTAGATGCGGAAAGAGAACTTATCTCGACCTAGTATCCATACTTCTTTGAGCAGGTAAAGCATAAGTGATGATAGATGATCAGAAGCTTGGTCTCTATGGGCTTTAAAGTTTATTTGCCTTTCCATCAGGTGGACATAAATTATTGTATACATTGAAAAACGTTAATTTTATATCTACTTGATAAAAAATAAAAATTAAAACTAAAAGCTAAGAAATTAGGCATGAGTGAACGCTAGCGGGTCGACATCATTATCCAAAAGAATTTTTTTAAAGAAAAATATTAAAGATAGTGGAAATGAACACAGCTCAAATAACTTATGCGAGGCAGTGGTTCATTTCCATTGTTATATGTGTGTGTGTGGATTATTATAGGTGAGCTGCCAGCTGAGGAAAACTTATGTGAGCTAGCGACAAAAATATAATGATTCAATAATTTTCCTTCAAATTTTTTCCAAAATTAGAATCCATACCTCCTTAACTTTTTGAAGATCAATTTTCATAAACCAAGGTCATGGTGTGCGGAGGCTTGCTGGGCCTGCCTAACAGTTCATGAAGACAAATTCAACATCATAAATACCTACAGGCAGATTGTGACAGTTCGACGTGAGATTTAACAAGACCGAAGGAGTTTCTTTTTCTGTTGTAGTTGAGAACTGCCTTTTTCCGCTATAATGAGATTCCTTTTCCCTACTATAGACTATCTTGTAGAGCTTAAAAATATATTAGCAGATCTACATACCAGATGATGTGTCTATCTTGTAAGCATAAAGATACATTATCATATTTGTACAATACCGGATGATATGTGCATCATATTTATCCTTTGGAAATCTTCAAAGTATTAGCTGATCATATCCATCTCAATGCCACCACATCCGCGCAACATAGCGGGTCACAACTAACCAGTGAAAGCGTTCACCAAATTAATATGAATTTAGATGTTCTTGTATGTGCCATCAAGTCATGCATTTCAAATGATTTAACATCACCAGATTTCCTATCTTATAAAGATTGAGAGATGATTACATTCAAAAAAGATAATAAACTACTGGATTTTGTAGGAAAGGAGCCACTGGTAGCAATTGAGCTCGTCATGCTAAGCTCACTTCACGTTTTGGCTATAATGGACCTATTTGATGGGCGAGAAAATTTTGACCCAAAAAAACAAAAATTGAATTTGAATTGTGAACATACGAACTTCATCTCTTCCCCCATCTTGGAGACAATTGATATTGATAGGATAGAATAAGCTTCCGTTTTTGCACAGGAGAAGATTCTTTTTATTTATACACCTTACTCATATTCGAACAAAGCAAAAATAAATATATAGAAGCAAAATAATTAAGTAAGTTGTTCAATAAATTTATATTTTTATGTTTTCACCTTTGGAAAGAGTATAATTTATGTTTGCATTTATGTTATATATCTAGTCATATAGTTTCAGTCACAAAATGAAGGAAATTTATTTTAAATTATTGGAGCGAGAATCCAAACTCAATGACAAGAACCAAGGACCCCGTTACTAAGCCATTAGGATAAATTCAGTACTGATCATAATATATTTTTAAATTGTATTATCAGAATATGCTACTGTGACTCCCAAGTAAATAAAGCTTGGTTTGTCCATGCAAATAATACCAATTTTTAATTTTGCCCAAGTAAGAGTAATTAATAATTAACAATTAAACAATATCAACTATCCTAAAAGAATAACCCTTACAATGATACTAGAGTTGGTAGTTATCTTGTACTTATTGATTTTTAAGCAACTAAACTCAAAGTATTTTTTAAACAGCTACAATAATTGGCAGATTTGCCGGGGGGAAAAAAAAAAAAATGAAGAAAATAAGACTATCAATTGTCTGAGCCCAATGAACCTCATGATGAAAGATTCAAATTTTAGAACACATAAGCAAACACTGTAAGATCACATTGCCTATTTCTTCAGGTTATCGGTCAACTTTTCCTGTTGTGATAGCATTGTAATCTTATTAATTTTTGAGATGCTGGAGGGCATAGAAGAATGAGAGCAAAGTCGTAGAACGAAGGGACAGACATTTTGTTATGAAGCCAAATCAAAATATACTAAAACGCTAATAGAATATATAAAACAACTAACAGTAAATTTTAGCTTACATTTGAATGGCGACGCTCAAATACCTACTTAAAGAAACAAACATGCCGTTGCACAAAACAATATTACCTACAAACAATTTGTACCTCCATCAGAATGTTTTCATGATTACTTATTTGTCAAACACCAGGGGCCTTATCATCACTGTTTACTAAAAAAGTCAGAAGAAGAAAAAAAAACATTAAACCAAGCAATCCCAGAAATTTCTTCATGGAAAATTATCCCCATTCAACCCAGGGTTTGATCAGATTGTGAAATGAGAAACTGTTACCAAGTACAAAGGGAAAAGAAAAATACACTTGGCCGTGACACGATATCAATAAGATAAACCACTTAGAATGAAGATCTAATGAAAAAAACCAGCATTGTGAAAGAGGCTGCTGCATGTTTTTATCTAGAAAAATTAAAGACAACTAGGAGAATGTTACAAGCCAACTAGAAAACATTAGTAAATAAATATAAAAAAATTGTAGCTGCCTAGACTCTGAGGATCACAACCAAGAACTTTTAACTTGACAATGAGCACTGCAAGAGAGAAGGGCAACCTGCTGCGCATGCATCCCAGCAGAAGGAATGCAGAAATATGATAGCAACAGTCAAGCTAAAACACTCAAAGACGTGAACAAAATAATACACTAAAGACTCCAGGTAACGTGTATCGAAGAAACAGATAAAACTCAAGATTTTATTTTCACCAGCGAAGGCAAACAATAGTTGTAGACCAAGTCCTCACTCTTTCGTGTGCATGACACAGACTTTGTGCAAGCCATGAATAAGCCAAGACATGCTAGAAGGGCATTCTGATCAACTCTGCAGAATCAAGCAACTCCTGAAACATAATCAAATATAGATCAGATAAGAAGGCGCCGGCAGAAGAATCATTAGACAAACCAGTTGCCTGAGATTTGAAATAGAACAGATCAATAGACCAACATTCCTTTTTCATATCATTCTGTATAGCTGATGTAAGCCATTCTGGTTAATGAGTCAGCATGGTTTGGATTTATAGGGACTCTGAACAGTTTTTTTTTTTTTTAAGTCACTTACATTTTATTTTCATTATTTGGTTTTCTATTTCTGGAGTTAACAATAGTTGTGTCTCAAACGCATCATAACTTGCAATGTGTATTCATCTTGAGTTCGTATATTTACGCTTTTTGGATGCTTCAAAGATGGGCATCTTTGTAATACATAAATGAATACATGTTTGTCTAGGTCGAGTTAATAAGAATCAAAAATTTTAAGATGTGAATGGAAACATTAATGTCATATTTTATTATATTTACTTTGGCAATAACTGAATCATAAATAAGTTCAGATTTCAGCAGGCAACTTAGTACATATATGCAGAGAGAGGAATACACAAAAGTTTTTACGGCTTAAGTTCAAGAAGCACTTATGAGCTAAAAGTTACCTTTGCTCAATTTACATCCTAAATGTTAAAGTACGATGTTTCATTTGGTGTCCACTTAATGATAAATTTAAAAAAATATTGAGAAATGGTAGAATGTTACTGTTCACTCTTCGTCCTTCTATTTTCCTCCTCAGATAGGAGATCTAGTTATTCTAACTTACAATCATCCTTCCTCCAAAACTTGACGTCATTGCATCGGGCACTCTATATTTACAGATCTCATCAGTCCAAACCTTCTATCAGATATTTAACCCCCGTGATAATTTTCTGAACTGCAAGCATCATTCCCATTTTCCTACAAAGACCTGCTCAACTCTTCCTTCTTCCTAGAATTGGAGATCCATCTATGAACTATGATCATGGTAATCGAAGACTAGATGAAGGCATATGAGTCTTAGGTATATCAAGAATGTGATGCAATGTCGATGTAGTCCTCAGGATATGGTTTAACACCTATATGACTTCTCAGAAACTTCACTAAGGCATCATTGCTAAAGATTGAGCAGCTAAGATGCACATAAGGTCCATTTGAGGGTTAAGGTAGGTAAGATGACATAGTTGATCTTACCTAAGCTGAGGATGGACTCTGTTAGAATAGAAAACTATTTTGTATTTAGATTTAGTTTAGGTTTAGTTTAGATTTACTCTGTTGGATTGTAAGGTGTTGAAATACCTATAAATATATGTTTTCCTTTACTTATAATAAATAAATTGATTGGTTTTGATTATTTCATAACATGGTATCAGAGCGGGTTATTTCATCAGCCGTCAATTTCAACCATCCTAATCGATGACCGATTCCGTTGCAGACTCCGATTTCGACTCCATCACGTCACCAATTCGATACCGATGCCGACTCCGACTGCGTAATCACATCACCAATTTGATTTTGCGTCTGCTTCAGTTTCTGTTTCTTCTCTACTTCGTAACTGTAGAGACTTTAGCCGGTTCTTTCTCGAATGCAAGGGTATAATTTAGACTTGATGCAACCCTTAGCTCTTTCTTCTGCTTACTACTGCTTCCAAGATAGAAATTTATCTGTTGCTGCTACTACTACCTATCAACTTTCGTTGGTAGGATATTGCTTTTAAAAAAAAAGTTTATTTATTGCTACCTATTAACTTTCGATGGTTGGATAAAGACGTATCATAGTAGTGACAGGTGTGCTCAGTAGCAGCTACTCATCCACTTCAAATTAATATATACTATTGAAAAGCAAGATAGTGTTTTATAATCTGTGTAACAAGTTTGGTATAATTGATATTTATACTCCAACTTGAGGGGGAGTGTTATATTAGAAAACTATCTTATATTTGGATTTTGTTTGAGTTTAGTTTAGATTTAATACCACATTGCCAGTTGGATTGTAAAGTGTTGAAATACCTATAAATATATATATCTCTTTACTCATAATAAATAAATTAATTGATTCTGATTATTTCATAACAGACTCTGCATGGATTGGAGCCTCCCTGCCTCTTTCCCTGACTACTCGAAAAATGAATAAATGAAGGGTTAATGCCTTTATTTTGTTTGTAGAGGAGCTATTTCAGGTTTTATCGTTTCGAAGACATACACCTCAATGAGGCTTAATATGACAATAAGGATACCTTCCCCCTTGATGGCAAGTAAGATTAGGGTTAGCAAGACTTAACATAATGCCAAACTGGATTGGGTTTTAGGGTAAAAGGTTTGGGATGTTGAATTGGGATAGGTTCACCCCTCCCAGTCAAACCTGCTCTCTTCAAATCTAAGATGACTAAACAGAAGATCGACTAGGAAATATTGCCACCCCTGTGATAATAAATGATGCTTGGACCAACTTGGGCTGATGTAATGCCCGTGAAGGGGTCAATGTGAGCTTAATAGATGTATGCATAACTTTAGTGGGCATATTCTAGCAACAAAATTGGGCTCACACACACATAAGCACAACCACAGAGCTCACCCTGATGGTAAGTCCTAATAGGAGGCCCTGTTGTGCCACTCTACATTCATATGTATGGGCATCCCATTCTCATGCCACATAAAGAAGATGGTATATAAAGCAACTCTGGTGAACAAAATCTTTTAATCGTTCTGAAGATGTTCCTAAATAATCCTTGATTGTTGTATGCTCCCTCACGTTTTGCTTTAACTCCCATAAAACGTCTACTCAGTGGGGGAAAAGTCTTGAACAAGCTTTCTCTAACTTCATCACATTCCCGCATTTATATATCTATTAAATAACCAACTAAATAATACCACTTCGATAAAAAACTATCTCTTCTACATGAAACAGTAGTGTGAATCAAGACTGTTTGAAAAGTGAGTATTACCATATAGTTGTCAAAACTGGATGATCCACGATATGATACGATTCATACGAAAAAAGATTCAAATTATGGAGGGAATGAGAATCATGCGACATTTGTAATGTATCATACAATACAATAAGTATAGTAGATACACATACCGTAGTGATTCCAATATAATAGGTTTGGATCTGGTTCAACTAGATTTTAGATTTACAATAATTTACTCGATTCTATAAAAGGAATATGAGCATGTGATCGTTTCTCAAATTCCTAATTTCTTGAATTGAATCTCTCCGATCAAAATTTTGCTGCTTTGAGTCTTCGATAATCAAAATTCCCATAATTCTTAATAAAAATCCTCAATTTTTCAATCAAAAATCCCCTTGGGATTCAAATTCCTCTATTTCTCAATCGATAACCACTAATTTATGAATCCCCAATTTCCGAATCGAAAATCCCCAAATTGGTTCTTCGATCAAAAATTTCCCCTTGTCTGAGCTTTGTGTGTGTCATCGGCCCTCAATGAAGCCTCCACAATACTTGTCCAAGCCTCGCCAAGTCTCGACAAGCCTTGCTAAAACCTCACCAAGCCTTTGTTGATTTCAATTGAACTTCAAAGACTTCGCAGGCGTGTAGCTCTGCTCGTCTTTCTGTTCTCCGTAGATTGCAGGTATCCCACAATCATTTATAGACACTAAAAAAGAAATAAGAGATTGAAGATCATGAATAGGTTCTATGGTCGATTAATGAGTCGAAATTGTGATTGGAATTGAGCGAGATTAAGTTTGCAAAGGCTATGCACCAACATGAACTTCAAGCCCAATTTTGACCCTGATGCAGACAGAACTGGGAAAATCTTTGCAGCATAAAGTTGTCAGGCTTTGAATTCTTTTTAGAATGGCACCCAAATCACACTCATCGAACATCTAGATCAAAAATTACAGTCATTTTACTGAAGTGCTAACAAACTGAAACTGCTAAGCAATAGGGGCCCATCGATGGCATAATCCCGCCATCAATGGCGGCCTTTCTCAAGAACCGCCTATCGCTTTAGGACATTGATCCACCATTGATGGCAAGTGGCAGGTCAGATTGATATCCCAAGTTGGGTTTTGAGCATGGACTCCAAGATGATGCCATAGCTACTTCAACCCAAATTAAATAGAATAAATTTTCTTTAATTCTAAAAATGGTATGACTCTTCCGATGACTTATATTAAAGTGGGATTTGATCTAAAACTACAGTAAAAGTTGAAGGATGTGAGAGTCCATGATCTCTATAAAAAACTTTAATTTCCAACATTGAATCCAAAGGTCCTCCAGTTATGCCGACAATTGAAGAACTTGCGAGAGAGCCGTCGTAGCCTTCTTCAAGAACTAAATCTCTCTACAAGATTCTAACTTTTTTCTTCGGTGTTGCATACAAGGGAGAGCTTTATGCACTAAATCATGTTGAAGGAGAAGGCTCACATCACCGTGAAGAACACTCTGCTTTCAATCTAATTTAGAGCAAGAAACCATTCTCTTTCCTTTTTGTAAAATCTTAATATTTCAGAACTTTGCCATATAGAAGTTTCATATTTTGTTATTATTTTTTCTGATTGTACAGTATTATTCCTTATTCTTTACTCCAAATTTTTATTATCCAAACAACTGAGTGTTAATAAAAGTTCAACAAAAATAATATTGTGAAAGCATCCAAAAAATTCCATACATATTTCACTAATTATATATTCAAAAATGAATCATCCTAATTATATCTTATAAACTAAGCTGTATTTGTTTAGTAATTTCTTTATTGTCTTCATATAGATTTTTCATTGCAATGGCTACTGATTTGATATATATAGATTCAAGATTTTAAAAATATTTTTTTTTGTTGGTAGTGAGTAGTGACATTGGGCCTTTGATGTCATCTTCAGAGTACATGCCAATATGAATGATTTTGTCTACAAATTTTAGATTAAGAAAGCAATTTAACAACCCACTTGTCCAGTGATTGTAAAATCAAAGAGGTTGCCTATTCTTATTTTAAATATATGCTTACTTTAAAAGGTAGTGACATAGTCTGTAATCTGTTAAAAATAAATATTTTGAAGGAGTGAATGAAATTAATTGGAAAGAAAAGAAACTATTTGTGACAAAGATCAGTGAGCAGTGAATAAGATTATTTTAAAGGATTAAAAATAAATATAAAATATATAAGTGGAGAAATGACATAATATAATTACTGATTAGGTGAATGTTGAAAGTTGTTTATCAAATTTGCTAGTTTAGTTTTTACATGAGAAAAATTGAAAAAAATGTCAAACTTGGAAGTTGATTACCAAATTTTCTATTTAATTTTTTCATAAGAAGATCTCTATTTGCTAGTTTTTTGTATTATATTGATGGGGAAAAGTAAATAAAACCCTACCAATGATCCAACTTAGAAGCATTGTTAACGTGTGGGAGGGAGCCTCTTGAATGTAAGATATGGAGTAGTGTTAACCGAATAAAGCATCATTTGGCTGAATCATGACAAAAAGCTTCGGAATGTCCCCAATGCTTGGATTATGTAAAAGCAATGTTTTTGAGTTTGTTAAAGCAAAAGTCAATTAATCCAGATACGGATTTTACTCATGGAAGCAGGACCAAGAGCGGAAAAGGGAACAAAACCAAGAGGAACTTGGATTCCTTCGTCATCAAGGAAGAAGCTCCAAAGAAAGGACATCCCTACATGAGATCACGAAGGACCCAAATGCCGTGTGCATGGGTATTTGTTGCTTTTCGTATGTATCAGGCCTCTCATTCAATATGGTGAAGAATCCTTTATTTTTCAAAAATTATAGAGTCGATAGCAAATTACATAAAAGGATTTGAGCCTCCTCCTATCATGAAGTTCGGTCACTTTCTTAAAAAGAAAATTGATAAAATTAATGTCGAAGATCTAGAAAAATGTAAGAAAGAATGGAGCGAGACATTCACATTGATGCTTGATATTTGCATGGATGGAAAATCTAGATACATAACTTTCTTGCGAATAGTCCTAGTTGTACGATTTTTCTTGAAACAGTGGACACTTTTACCATATATGAAAGTGGTGATGAGTTAATCCAATTACTTAAAACAAAGGTGGAAGAAATCGAAGAAAATAATGTTGTTCAAGTTGTCATTGATAGTGTTTCACTTTATGTTGTCGCCGATGAAAAAGTTGATGAAGACAAGGAAGAAGCTCTTTCAGTCGCCATGTTGACATATTACATCAACAATATGCTCAAGGATATTGAAAACTTGCAGTGCATAGAGACAACAGAAAAGTCAAAGAAAATTACCGTTTTCATTTAACGGTATTGATAGGTTTTTAATCTAATGAGAGATTTTATGGAGGGAAGAGAATTGACACGGTCCGCGGTCATTCAATTTGCAACTAATGAACTCACTTTGAAGAGTATGATGGAGCAAAAAAGTGTGCTTGGGCTATGTTTGCATCCATAGCATGGCAAACAAGTAAATTAGTTGGCAAAGGTTATGTTATGGATGTTGAGCACATCATTCTACCTAATACTGAATTTTGGAAAGCAATCAAATATTGATTGAAGGTTTTTTAAAACCAGTGTAGAAAATAACGCGTTACGAAACGCGTTATAACGCGTTTCGTAACGGAGCGCGGACCCGGCGCTCCGTAACGGCAGGAAAAAACGCAGTGCTGCGTAACGGTACGTTTTTTAAAAATAACGTACGTTATATAACGTAACGTTATAACTCAAAATAGCGTGCGTTATTTCCTAGGGCAGTTTGGGTATAAAAACTCCTAAACCGATCGCGATTTAGCCCTAAAATCGTTCCCCTTTTTTTTTCGCGAATTCGCGATTCTCCTCTTCCCTCAGCCGAAAACCGATCGCCCCTCTGTTCCCGTCCCTCTTCATCGCCGATCATCTCCAATCTCACCCAATTCCGACCCTCGCCGATCACCGGCCAACTCCATCCTCGCCGATTCTCTCATTCCTCGCCGGTCACCGATTCCGATCAGCTTCATCATCGCCGATCCGTCGATTTCCTCCTCTCCATCGCCGGATCTGATACTCTCCATCTCCTTTGCCGACTCCATTGCCAAAACTCTCCATCGCCGACCATCTCCGTCGCGAACTCCGGCGAGTAACTCCGGCGAGGTTCAACAGGTAAAAATTTAAACTTTTTTTTTTTATTGTAATGCTTACTTGTTGTTGTTAGGAATCCAAATTTCAAAGTTTAAATTTTTTTATTAATACATTAATAAAAAATTAAATTTCTGTTTAACCTAAATTTTAAACCCAAATTTTTGTTAGTAATTCTGGCCAACTTCGTTTGCTGTTGTTAGATTTTGGAATTTAATTAAGTTTATGTTATTTTGGGTTGATGTTCATTTAAGTTGCTGTTTCAAAGGGCAATTTGTATTTGTGTTAATTTTTGGTTAGATTTTGGGATTTAATCTAAGTTGTTGTTTCAATTAAATATCAATTGATAAGTTGCTGTTAATTTTCGGCTAGATTTCTCTGTGTTAAAACTTAAAAGCATAAATATCAAAGATTAGTTGCTGTGTTACAGGCTAGAATTAAGTTGCTGTGTTACAGGCTTAGAGCATAAATATCATTCTCTGTGTTACGGCATAAATATCATTTAATTTAAGTTGCTGTTACAACATAAATATCATTTGATACAGTAAGTCAGTAATGAAATAAAAGTGGCTAGATTTCTATGTGTTACAGCATAAATATCATTTGATTAAAAAGTTAAATAGGATAAGATCGTGGAAGTGGCTAGATCGTTGAAATTGAAATAGAAGTCATACAAATAATTAGATATATTTTTTTTTGTTATTGTTGAAACTGAATTTTTTTTTTATTATACTTGATTTATAAGAAATCGAAAAATCATGTCTAAGCATATGGATCCGGCAAGAGAATGGGGGATTCATAAAGATGGTGAACCAAGCAATTATTTTTATTGCAAATTTTGCAATCACCATATCACTGCTGGAATTACAAGATTGAAGCATCATTTGGCTGGTACCAGAAATGGTGTTAAAGTTTGTGAGCGAGTTCCAGCAAATGTGAAGAAAACATGTCAAGAGACGCTACAGGTTACAGAGTTAGAGAAAAAGAAGAAGTTAGCATTGACCCGTGAAATTGGGAGAATGGGTGAACCACAGGCTGAGGTGATTAGTCAAGAACTTGAAAGTGCCGTAGGAAGCAACTCCCAGCCTCGGACTTTAGGTGCAATAGACAAATTTATTAATGTGGAAGCCCGTCAATCAAAACTTGAAACTTCTCTAAAGAAGGAGGCAAGAGAGGATTGTGTAAGGAAGATTGGTAGATGCATATTTGCTAATGGATTATCATTTAATATATTGAATAGTCCATATTGGAAGGAAATGATAGAAACAGTTGGTAACTTCGGATTCGGTTTGAAACAACCATCCCCTTATGAGATAAGGACGCGAGTCCTTAAAGCCGAAGTTGAGGATATTGATAAAATCAAAGAGAAACACGTATTGGCTTGGGAGAAATATGGATGTACAGTTATGTCAGATGGATGGTCTGATAGAAAGAGCAGAAGCTTAATTAATTTTCTTGTAAATTCACCCGAGGGCACTTTCTTTTATAAGTCCATTGACGCATCAGATCAGTTCAAGACTGGAACTTATTTGTGGGAGTGTATTGACAAGGTGGTTGAGGAGATTGGAGAAAAGAATGTTGTTCAAGTGATTACCGACAACCATGCCTCTTACGTGAATGCTGGTACAAAGCTTATGGAATCAAGAAAATGTTTATATTGGACTCCTTGTGCAGCTCATTGTATTGATCTGATGCTTGAAGACATAGGCAAGATGAAAATTCACAAGGAGACACTTGATACGGCAAAAGGTATAATACAATTTATTTACAATCATTGTTGGGTTCTCAGTTTGATGCGGACATATACAAAGGGGAAAGAACTTCTAAGGCCTGCCATCACTCGATTTGCTACCTCATTCTTGACTTTGCAAAGGTTGTATAAATTAAGGCAACCTATAAGAAAAATGTTTGCATCTGATGAATTTACTAAGAGTGTTTGGGCCAAAAAACCGAATGCAATTAAGGCTAAGAAAGCAGTGTTGTCTAGCCGAAGCTTCTGGGGTCGTGTTCTATTTTGCTTCAGCACCACTCTTCCACTTGTCTATGTATTACGAGAGGTGGATTCAGATATTAGGCCTTCTATGCCTTTTCTTTATGAAATGCTTGATAGCTGCAAAGAGAAAATTGCTAATGTTTGTGATGGCAATAAGAGGAAGTACATGCCTTATTGGAATATGATAGATAAGAGATGGACAGATATGTTACATAGGCCTCTCCATGCGGCAGCATATTTTCTTAATCCAAGATATTTCTATGGTGATTCCTTTTCCAATGTTCCAGAGGTCAGGAGAGGGCTTCGTGAATGCATGCAACGTATGATACCTGATCTTAATGAGTATGCACAAGCTGATGTCGAATTGGATCACTATAAACAAAAACTTGGAGAGTTTGGATCCCCACTAGCTCAAATGACTATGAATGCCCGTAGTCCAGGTATAATTTTATTTATTTCTATGATTCTATATTTAGCAATATCATTCATTTTTAAATTTTTTAACTCCAAAATATTTTAGCTGCTTGGTGGGAAAGATTTGGAGAAGATGTTCCTACACTCCAAAAGTTTGCAATTCGGATTCTCTCTCTTACTACTAGTGCTTCTGGATGTGAACGCAATTGGAGCACTTTTGAGCAAGTATGAAAATTTAAAACTAAAATATTTTTGGTTGATATTTTTTTCATTGACATTTTTTTAATTTACTTATACAAATTTACATTTCACAAATTTGTTGAAGGTTCATTCAAAGAAAAGATGTCGCTTGGAGCAAGAACGTCTACACTCTCTTGTTTATGTCATGTATAATATTAAACTTAGAGAGAGGAATATATGGAGAAAACGAATGAATTTGGATCCAATTCTTATAGATGAAGCGACTCCTGATGATGAATGGCTTGTAGAGAGTGAAGAACCGTGTCTTGCCGATGATCTTGGATTGTTCGATGACCGAAATGAGAATATTGTTGATACAGGAACAAGGGATTTTCTAGATGTCACCGCGATTAATAACAATCAGAATGTTATGGCATCTACAGATAAGGGTGATAAGCAAGATGAGAATGAAAGTACAAGAAAAAAACGGAGGGTCAATACTTCATGTAAGTAATTAAAATTTGGGTCTTCAATTCTTGATTAAGTGTCTAGCCTATGGCTTTAAGTATCATATAACCTTGTTAATTTGTGAATTTATTTTGTAGCATCTTCCTCGGACAAAGGAAAATCAATTGATGATGTGGTGGATGAGACGGGGGATGATATCGATCCTGAAGATGCTAATTATATTTTGGACGAGGATGATCTAGTTGTATTAGAGTAGATGATGGGATGAGAACTTCATTTGTATATATTGGAGGAGAATGTTTTGTATAACTTAAATACTTAATTTGTAATTTTGTATATTATGAAGTTGTTGATATGTTAACTATTAAGACTTAAGAGCTTTAAGACTTTTATGTATATTGTGATGTGAACTATGAATTTTAAACATAGTTTAAAAAATTGTTGTCATACTTGCTACAATTTTTAAAATTTTTCTATGTCTTTAAATTGATTTTACAGTATTTTATATGATTTTTTGGATTTATTCACTTATTTATAATCATTATTAAATATAGTTCTATATTTATTTTAATTAAATAAATTGAAAATTGCGTAACCTACGTTATGCGTTACGTTATTTGCTACTTAACCTAACAAAAAAAAAACGTTACGTTAACGTTATCGTTATTTTAAACATTGTTTAAAACTTGTTGACGGTGATGTTAAACCAACAAGAGGGATAACATCTAAAAGCTATGGATAGGGCAAAGGAGCAAAACGAGAGGAACTTGGACAGGATCGAGACGAGGTATGAGAGCATATGGAGTATTATTGATGAGCGTTGGGAATTACTTCATAAGCCTGCTCATGTGGCCGCATACTATGTAAATCCAAATTAAGACAACGGAGTTTATTATTTTAGTTTCATAATTTCTCATATTAGTTTTCACTAAATCTGTTTATTTTGTCAATGATAGATTTTAGTACGATCCAAATTTCAAAGAGGACTCGGATGTGAAATTAGGATTGTACTGGGTGATTGTAAAATTAAATTTCAAAAATGACGATATGATCAAATTTGATAGCCAACTAGTGAGGTTTAAGAAAGCTCAACATATGTTTGGCATTGGCATGGCAATCACAACAAGAGAAGAAACAAACTGGTAATTTATAATATTAAACTTTATATAATATAATAATAAGCTATTTTAACTGTAAGTTGTTACCTTTGTACTAATAATTCGTTTTTGGAATCAAGCTCTATGGTGGGATAGTTATGGTGATGAATTCTTGGAACTCCAATTGTTAGTGGTTAGGGTGTTGAGTCTTGCATGTAGCACTACGTAGTGTAAAAGGAATTGGAGTGTGTTTGAACTTTTGTACTATAAAAAGAAATAGATTGGCACAATTAAGGCTTAATACTTCGGTTTTTGCTAAATACATTATTCAATTGGAATTGAGGCAACAAATAAGGAAAGTAAAGGGGATACATATGATTTAATTTGCCTATTGGATATGGATTCTGAAAATAATTAGATTACAAAAAAAAAAGGACCTTGCCTCCCGATACAAGTTGGATGGATGTCCATGATGAGCTTAGAGGAGGAACAAGTGGGTATAACAAAAAGAAAAAGGAAAAAGAGGTAATAGTAAATTTTAATCATCTAGCTATTGATTTCTAATTGTTGATTTATAATATTTAGTATCTAATAATTTTAATAATTATTGCTACAACATCGTGACATGAGTGCAATTGGAAATAAGAAGGCATCTAAATCAAAAGAAGAAGATAGGAGTCTGTGTGAACCGAAGAAGAAGAGAAAGATGAAATATTCCACTTTAAGATGACTCTAGCTATGAATCAGAGAAAGATGAAATATTCCACTTTAAGATGACTCTAGCTATGAATCGATAGGAGCTGATGTTGGAAGGACCTTTTTGGTATTTTGGGAGCATAACTTATAATTTATAAGTTCTTTGTCTAACTCATAAATGGCTTAGAACTTTTAAATTTTTTAAGTTTAGCTCAAACTTGGTTTAGGATATCGGCTTACATATATGTAATTGTATCACGTATGAAACTAATTATGGACTCGCACATGAAATATATTTTATATTTCTATTGGTAAATTTTTGTTGTGTCATTTTGATTAATAATGTCATAAGATTATTGCACTTGTGAATAATCTATCCATATAATACTTAATGACTTTTACTTTGAGCTTTACCGACTTTTGATATTTATCCATGACTAGTCGTTGTTTTATGCTATATTTCTACATAAAACTTTGATTTATTGCACTTGTGAATAATCTATCCATATAGCACTTGTGAATAATCTATCCATATAATACTTAATGACTTTTACTTTGAGCTTTACCGACTTTCAATATTTATCCATGACTAGTTGTTTTATGCTATATTTCTACATAAAACTTTGATTTATATTGCCAGATTGCTTGATTATTAATTTATTTCATATCGATCAACATATCTTACTATACAAAATGCGATGCAATATATTAAGAAAACAATTTACGATACATATCTCGATTTGACAACTATGATTACGCACCAGATAAAAAAAAAATGTCAGTGTGGTAAAACTATCAACAAAACACTCCCCGTTGATCATCATGGGAAACAGAAACATGTAAAGGTAGAAAACCATTTAAGATATCCAAGCAGATAATAGTACATTGCATGCACAAAGTGCACTTGCACACCAACACTTTCACCATGAGAGAGGCTCTTACTTATCATAAATAGATAAGGAACACTTACAAAATTATAAGAGAAGGAAGAGAAAAGAAATTTTCACTTATCAGCAAAATGAAAACTGATATCTTACTAGTTGGTATGGTATGTAAACAGTAATAAGCAAACTATGTAACTCAATGGTCAAAAAATATTTTTACAAACCAAGTTCAAGCACACATCCTTTCATGAATTGTAGATAGCAAAACAAGTCCTATGGACAGCAAAACAGTCGGAAAAAATTCTTCCTCATATTAACACCACAAGAGGAGATTCTACCCAAATATGGCTTTAAGCATAGAGGACAGAATATCCAACCAGTCAGCCTTTATCTCTGGAGATGAATTTGTTGGATGTCATGCGAACCACGAGGTAGAGCCTCAGATCCATGTTGAGACCCATATTGAGAGCCACCATCTGCACCTATTTGAGCCTGCAACAGCCATATTTGGAGAGACTAATTTTTCAGGACCCAGAAATGGGGAAGAGGAAAAGCTTACTGCTAACTAAGAAGGGAAAAAAAAACACTAAACTGTCTTCGCGTGATATTATTAGCCACTAATATTTAAATATAAATATTCAGTAATAAATACTGGGAATGCATATCATTCATAATATGGTGTGCCAAATCCAATGCATTCCATAAAAAAAATATAGACCAAGTTGTATATCTACAATTCTATTTCACCCGGAGCCATAGAAACATCCATCTTTAATGCTCATGTTTGCCTATTTAATTTACTTAGTATGACGGTATGACCTCAATAATAAAGCAAAAAATTAAATGCAGATCACTAATCCAAAGCCACAAGAAGGAATAAGTATATTACAAACCTCATGAAAACCATAATTGTTGCCATATGTACTTCCTCCATATGCCATCTCACTACGTCCGTAACTTTCAACATATGCCATGCCTGGAAAATTACACAATTCAAGCTGAATCAAAATAATGGCTCTCTACACTGACTTATAGTACTAGCTTGCTTAACCAAAAACAACTAGGTAATAAGAAGATACTGCCTACCACAGCAGAAGGGATAGAGCAATGCTTCCGTATGAATCTCTTCTCAAGCAAAACAAGAGTATAATCAAAAATGGAAGCAAGGATACCTGGTTTGGCAGCGGCTGAAGCTGCAGCAGCTGCTCGAGCTCTCTTCTCAGCATTAGCAAGTTCAGCACGCAGTTTCTCGACCTCACGAGCCATGGAGATCATGTTTTTCTCCATTGCCTGGCTCTGTTCAAGGTTTTCAACATGTGCTTTTTTCTCATACTCGATTGCAGCCCTATTCACAGTAGTCATTAAAGTAGTATCAGTATAGCATTTTTTATGTTCCCAATTCGATAAAAGGAATGAAATCCGAAGCAAAAATGAAAGGCAAGCCTGCAAATTATACGAGATGCAAAGAAGGAAATCCCTTAAACAAAGACATGAAAGAACCTACCAGCTACACATACTTTATAGGCCACACGCACCATGCATGTTAATTTTGTTTCTGGAAGAATATATCTCCTATCCTGCAAGTTAATTTAGTCAGAGATCTATTCTGAGCATAGATCTCCTGTCCTGCAAGTTTAGTTTCAGTACTTTGCTGCCCTTCTTTTTATGCCTAATTTGGTTGACTCATGGGCTAAACCACAGGCTCAAAATATTGGTCAACACTGAAACATATCATGAATATCATGTCGGATTTGACGGTATCCGATATGATATTAGACCCTATAATTCCGTTACAGGTATTATGAGTGTTACAGATATTTTACCGATATATCCAGCATTGTTGACATGATATTTCCATTGTTGCCAACTTCCTATACCATAAAACATTCTCAATACCGGCTCTGAGATCATTAAACCTTGATTTAAACTATTATACATAGTTAATAAAACAGTGGTTCATACCATCAACCCAAGGTTCTTTAATGTACATATTTAGTGTATTCTTTAGAGGTTACTTATTAAATTTTCAATTTTATTATGTTACAATGAACTGCTAAGAGAGGAACATTTCTGTTCACTTTTTCTTTAAAAGAATTAATTCAAATTTAAAATCCATTTTTTGTATGTTTTCAATCCTATGACAATAAAGAAAATTTATGCAAGCAGCAGCTCCATGTATGAAGTTGTGTCATAAAATTTTAAAGCAAATTTTTTGAGTTCGTAAGCATACCATGATCATGTGATTTAGCCTGCTATAGGCAAGAAAGAAGCAAACTACCAAATATCCTCCTAAGCGTGTTCTTTAGTATTAAGATTTGCACTCTTCTTGGGACACCATATAAGCCTAAAAGTAAATCAAAGAGACCTAACTATCGTGTTTAGAGTGGTAGATATCTTATCCAAAAATAAATAACAAGTATTAATTTAATGTTTTTACTTTTTCCGACAAGTTATTAATTTTGTTTTATTATTAGCTTGTTTGGCTGTTTGGCGAGTTTTCGGGATACGGGGATTTGATTGTTACCTTTTAAAGATGACTCTATCCTATGATTTCTATCTCTAAAAGGGGGCAACCAGTGAAGTAAAATACACATCACGAGCTTGTCTTATTTCTCAATTTATCTTCCAATAGTAATACTCCTTGTGACTTCATATCATTCTAACCCTTTGGTGCAAACCCACTCATAAAATTATCCCAATTCAATTTCCACTAAAAATTTATAATTGCCATCCATAGTGCAGATGTCCAAAAATTATTTTTTTCCACAAGTGTTATATAGCTTGGTCAGTTGTCTTTCAACAAACACTAAGGAAGTTGGTTCCATTTGATAGTTTAAATATCCTCCCCCCCCCCCCCCCCAAAAAAAAAAAAAAAACACACAATCTTGTCTCAATGGACAATATATTGGTCAGAAAAATTATATATCAGATATTGGATACTGGGTAATATATTGCAATATGGCACTAAATGTCGGATGTCATATCAGTGTCATGCTGGTTAAAGAATAGCATATTATTTTATTCATAAAATATATTAAACTATTTAAAAAAAGTTTAGGATCTTAGAGAATACTTAACGTAGCCAATTTGCTCGAGAAGGACGATCTGCTTAAGAGTCGAGTGGGAAGGATGGTCTGCTAAAGAAAGGAAAGGGCAATATGTTTACGAGAGAGATGGGGAGTTGAAGTATTTGTGATAGAGAGGGAGTCGTTGGAGCTCGCAGGCTATCAGGGTCGAAAATTTCGATAGACAATTATGGGAGTAGAAAGCAAGAAGTATGGGGCTCTCTATCGTGGCCTATTCGATACAATTGCTTATTGAGAGAGCACAGAGAAAGAGGAAGAAGTGAAGCATTGAATCATCGATCGACTCACGGGTTTTGGGATCATCATTAGGGCTCACGAAATTGTTTGGGTTAGGCCTTTCAGTACTTGGTGTTGGAAAGGGAGAGAGACAGGTGTTGAGTTTTATTGCAGCCTCTTTGATACAATTGCTTGATTGAGTGAGAGAGAGAGGAGAGAGAAAGAGAAATAAGTAAAGCGTCAAATCATCGATAAATTAGATTTATGGGAGAATGGAAAATTAAGAATTTGATAATATTTATATAAATGGGTTCGGATATTAAAGAGTTCGGGTCAATAGGTTTGTATTAAAAAAAACTAATAATGCGTTAATCTCACCAATATTTTACATCTCATTACCAAGCGATATATTGCCATGTGGCCAATATAACGCTCGATATCGGTCCAAAACGTGAACTGAAATTTTTTTGTCTTACCTTATCGTTTTAGTCCCAAAATCGAGATACCGACCGGCATCCAATATACCGACCGGTATTTAAAAAACTATGTCTAAGTTTAATACATATGAAGCACAGACATGGATATGGGGCATAAGTAAAAAGACATCAATATGGCAATTTTTTAAAATACTAGGACACAAGTACGGCAAGGATACGACACATAAATATAATACATATAGCATATATAAAGTTTTTTTTTTCCTTTTTTTATTGGAGAAGGTACGGAACTATTTGTGTCATCAAGCAATTACAAATATTTTACCATAAAATTTTTAGCTTGGGGCATGCATATGCACAATATAGTTAGCATAGTAGACAAAAAGTTAAGCACACGGCACATGTAATTCAGCTCTCACTAAAAGCACATGGCAAAATAACAACTAACAAGCACCAAAAACATAACCAAACATACCAAGAAAAATGGGTCAATAAAGCCTTTAGGTAGGGACCAAAAAGCCAAGAGAGAAAATCGGGGGGGGGATAGAGGAGAAAAATGAAGGGCATAGATGTTCATCTTGCTACTGATAGAAAAGAAAAAAGAAAACATATATATATATATATATATATATATATATATATATATATATATATATATATATATATATATATACACACACACAAAAACACACGCACGCACAGACACAACATTTCCTTTATTTACTGGAGAAGGCATGAGACTATTTGTGTCATCTAATAATTACTAATAGTTTACAATAAATTTTTCAGCTAAGGCATGCATATGCACAGTATAGTTACCATAGTAGATTAAAAGTTAAGTACAAGGCACACATAATTTAGTTGTCGCCAAAAGCATAACAAGTACCAAAAGCATAACCAAACATAACAAGAAAAATGGGTCAATTAAGCCTCTAGTAGCCTCTCAAATCCCCATGGATGCTAGTTGATTCTCACCACTTCATAGTTGCCATCAAATAATTATTTTATAGAATTCATTGCACTTGAAGAGTGATAGAAAGGGGTAGGTTTTACATGGTTCAAGTTTTAGGCTCGCGTCTAAAATGATCCAGTCCAACTCAAAAATATTTTATTAATAAGCTAATGCGTTGGTCCTGTATACGTGACGTACCGACTTTTTTTTTCTTCGTTTTTTCCACAAAATTAGATGGATACCTACCTGATACATAACCAGACTGTATCCTAACTTTATCCGTATTGGATACATATCTAATGTGTTCTAAAAAATGCCCTATACGGGCGCATAATCGCCCGCATAGATGTTTGTGGTTCCCAAATGCAAACAAAACCAAGAATTCGCCATGTCCATGCGGCATGATCGATTATGCAAACAGGGGATTATGCGGCCGCATAATCGACTTTGTAGATTATGCACCCGCATAATCCGCAAAACTGATTATGTGGTTAAAAAATTATTGGGTTTTTTTCTCCAACTTGTGAGCTTGATTTCTTTCTTTCTTCTTTTTTTTAAATTATGGCAAGAAAATGGTTGATATTTGAAAAAAATTTAGCCATCATGTTTGCTTTACAAATATTGTGTCTTGTGGTATTTAGTACCAACTTCCACTCATTAATATATTTACTTTTTTGTCATTTCTTATGTAGAACCAATTTATCTTCATTTTCCATACTTACAGTTATTATTTATAATTTTTTAGAGTTTATAGTACTTAATATATTAATTTTTTAAATTATTATACTAATATATATTAAAATATTAATATTCCGCATAATATCGCGTAATCCGTTTAATCGCCGTGTAATCCGCTTATGCGTTATGCAGTTCTCGACCGCAAGTATACTGAAAACACATTTTAGAACATTAATATGGGTATGGCATGGGTCTTCACGTCCCCGTCCTTCACCGGTTATTGTCAACAATTAATCAGTGATGTAACTAAATTCATCCAGCAATGGTCTATGTTCCTCACCCAACAAAACAGAAGTAAATTGGTACAAAGAACAAAAGAGTCAACCAGAAACGTAAATAACTAATGGATCCAATAACATGCCACACAGGTGTATACCTTTGTTCATGTGCACCACCATATCAAACATATCTATTTAACTTTGGAACTTTGGGTAAGAGACAGTATATAGCTAACTTGATCATGACACCTCATCATTCTATCCAAGCGGAACATACAATTCCTTCAGTTAATCATGTATTGGTACATCCATTAATAAGTATGCAAATCTCTATCCCAACTCTCAAGTGTCTAAAATAACAGGCCACTATTTCCATATTTTAGTTAAGTAATTGAAAGAAACCATGAACAAACCATATAAATCTGAGAGAGACCTCAATAAACTTTCACCTATCTTTTATCTGTTTTGTGAACAATAGCAAGGGTTCCTCGTTCATATTCTCCAAGTTCTGATTTTCACAAGAAAGATAAAGATAACACAATACCTTATATATACTCACAATATTATATTGTAGCCTAACAAAGCACAAGAAGATTGCCCCAATTTGAACTATGGAGACTACAAGAGGCCTCGAGCGGTGTGCAAAGCACATGGGGCATGATAGTTATATTCTACTCTTCATCCAATCCAACAAAAATAGTCCATTTAGCATTTGATTATTAGAGTTGATTTTTAATAATCCATAAGTAAATGAAAATGTATCACATTGGGGTCTGAGTGACTAAGGGATTCGTCAGTAACCGCCCACTGGGGGTAGTCTCTTGGAACTTCTCTCTTGGGAACTCTTTTAAACCCGTTTTTTTAACTTTGCTCTATATTTTGGTTCTTCTAATGTGGTACTTTTGGAATTTGTTATGATTAATGGAATGCAAAGGGCATTTCGCACCGCCAAAACGACTCAAAAAAGAAAATGTACCCTTGCAATATTTATGCACAAATCAAAATTCTATATCATGAAGCTAAAGTGATTATTATTACCTTCCCCTCTCAATCTCGCTCCGCAAGAATTTGATCTCCCACATGACCTCCTCGACCTTCCCGTTCTCCCTTCTCACAGTCTCCATTCGCGCCTTCAGCTTCTCCAGCTCCGCCGCCATCATGTCTCGGTCCTTCGCCAGCCTCTCCACGTCGGACCTCACCACCGCTAGCTCGGCCCTCATCGCCTCCGTCCGCTTGGCCTCCTCCTCGGCCCTCGCCGCGCGGTCGAACAGTACCCGGACTTCCGCGTCGGCCTCGGCTTTGGCCCTGGCGGCGGAGTCGGCGAGGGCGCGGAGGTCACGGCCGGAGGCGGCGATGTCCTGCTTGAGGACGAGGTGGGTGACGGCGAGGCGCTGGTTGTCCGCGAGGAGTTGCTGTAGGTCACGGTGCTGGACGGCGATGCGGTCCTCGAGGGCGACGATGCGGCGCGGGTCGTCGATGGGGGGTGGCGGAGTCCGCACGAGGACGGTGTGGGGCGGAAGGGGCAGTTGGTGGTGGAGGGCTGCAGGGGGAGGGAGGCGGTGGCGGCCGGCCATCGGAGGAGGGGGAGGAGAGAGAAGTGAGATTTTTTGTTAACCTTTTCGGTTAAGCTTGAGCCTTTGAGGTGTTATGCCCTCAGATCTTTATATATTATGATTTTGCCTTCTAAATCTTCATATTTAGGATTTTGCCCCCCAAATCTCATAAGTTAAAACAATTTAGTCCCCTCTCTAACACAGTTAAATATTTGACCATTTTATCCATCTTTTCCTCTTTTATTTTCCTCTCTCTTTTCTTCTTCTCTCTTCCTCCTCTCTTTTCTTTTTCTTCATTATTTCTCCTCTCTTATTTCTCTTCTCTTCTTTCAGTATTTAACTGTGTTAGGAAAGAGAGGAGAAGAGAGGAGAAAGAGAGAAAAAAGAAGAGAGGAGAAATAATAAAGAAAAGGAGAAGAGAGGAGGAAGAGAGAAGAAGAAGAAGAGAAGAGGAAAAGATGGGTAAAATGGTCAAATATTTAACTGTGTTAGAGAGGTGTGTTAGAGAGGGGATTAAATTGTTGTAACTTATGAGATTTGGAGGCAAAATCCTAAATATGAAGATTTGGGGGTAAAATCATAATATATAAAGATTTGAGGGACAAACCAGTAAATACCCTTTTTTTTTAATGTTGGATGGGAGAAGAAAGGGCATTCTGTGTAGGGGTGACTAACGGGCCGGGCGGCCCGCCGGGCACGCCCGGCCAGGCACGTGCCCGGCATGGCACGTCGGAGACGTGCCGTGCCAGGCACGGCCCGCCGCCTCGGCCCGGGCCGTGCGCCCGGGCCGAGGCCAGGCGTGCCTTAGGCACGTTAAGGCCCGGCGTGCCGGGCCGTGCCTGGCACGTGCCAGGCACGGGCCGGCAAGCCTTTTATTTTTTTTTTTTGACCGTTGGGGAGTTTTTGACTGTTTAGGGGGAAATCTGCAATTTATTTTTTGCAAATAACCCCCCCAACGGCTATTTTTATAGCCGTTGGAGGGTTTTTTGCAAAAAAAAATTGTAGATTTCTCCCCCAACGGTCAAAATAGCCGTTGGAGGGGTGTTTTGTAAATTTTTTTTACAAATTAAACCTTTCTCTTCATCTATAAATACCTTAATATCTCTTCTATTACCACTCATCATTCTTATACACTAAATTCATTTTAAAAAATCTCCTAAAATCTTTATTTCTCAAGAAGTCTCAAGCAAAATAAGTAGCAAGTTTCAATCAAGTGATCAAGAAGTCTCAAGCAAGCAAGTCTCCCAAACAAGATTCAAGCAAGTTTTCTCATTGAAGCAAGGTTTTTTTCGCTATTTCGGTTTCCAGCTTCATCTCTCTAACTAGGTATTTATAATTTTAAGTTTTTTTGAGAATTTTAATTAGTTTTTTTGGGATTTTATTAAAATGGATCCACACTCGTCTGGTGCTTCTTGCTCTCAAACTACGGGTTCTTTTACTCCCTTTTTAACTGATGAAGAATACCAAAATCTATGTCAACCTTTAGAACAACCTCCTCAAGTACCATTTTTTGTATCTCAGGAAGAAACAACTAATACAAGTATACCCGAAACACAAACTACCTCATCTACTAGGGCTGTTAGATCAGACATATGGAAACATTTTGAAAAAATAACAGAAAACAATGTTAGGAAAGCTAAGTGTAAACACTGTCATAAAATTTATTCGTTTCCTGTAGGTAGCGGAACGGGTCATCTTAAAAGACACGTAGAAAAAAATCACCCACCAAATGTACCACATCAAACATAAATAAGCACATTAGGTGGATCATTAGGTATACGTAAATATGATACAATTAAAACAAGAGAAAATTTAGCAAGATTTATAATACATGACGAACAACCATTTACTTTTTCGGAAAATCCAAGATTTGAAAGATTTTGTAAATCAACATTTACTAATGAATTTAAAAAAGTCCCACGTTCAACATGTACATCTGATATGTTCAAACTATATAAAGAGCAGAGGGACACTTTAATAGCTATTTTTTCTTCTTTAATTTTTAGAGTTGCAATAACTGCAGATAGTTGGAAAGCTAGAAATATGACTCATTATTTATGCATGACGGCACACTATATAGATCAAGAATGGTGCATACAGAAAAGAATAATAGGGTTTAGGGTATTCGAATTTCCTCACAATGCACAAAATTTATCACAAACCATGCTAAATGTATTTTCAGCTTTTGGAATAGACAATAAAATATTTACCATTTCTTTGGATAATGCTTCTAAAAATACGGCCGCAATTAGAATTCTTAAAAATTATACAAAATCAATTCTAGATGGAAAATTATTCCACGTTAGGTGTATTTGCCACATACTAAACTTATGCGTTCAAGATGGATTAAAAATAGCAATGTTCAAGAATGCGGTTTCAGTATGCGTGCGGTCCAGAACCGCATAACGCATAATCGGATTACGCGCCGATTATGCGGATTACGCGGAATTATGCGGAATATTAATATTTTAATATATATTAATATAATAATTATAAAAAAATGGATATATTAATACTATAAAACTCTAAAAAATTATAAATAATAATCGTAAACATATAAAATGAATATAAACTGGCTCTACATAAGAAATTAAAAAGATAGAATTAGAAAGACTTATCTCTGAACTCCCAATGTAAAAAAAAAGCACGATGCATGTATGTATGAATGAAAAACGTCGCTCACCTGCAAATCAAAAAGAAAAATTAAATGAGAATCAATTTACATGATATATAAGAAAGTTCTTCAACACATAAAAATGAACAATGCATGTACAAATGAATATATAACAATAATCCACACATTACTAATACATGTTTGTGTCAACTACATAAGTAATTAGTTTTACATATTCCAAAAATAATACAAGTTTTTGTTAAATATAATTCATCTCACTCAACAAAGTGTCTACTATTCCTCATTGTCATCTTCATATTGAACATTGTTTTCCAACTCCTCCTCAGAGCTATCATCATCATCGTCATTCACATCATCACTCTCTTCTTCTAAAACAGCTATAGCTTGATCATGTTCAGGAAGATCTTCAACAACTGCACTGGATGAACCCTCTTGTGCTCTTATTCCCGCTGCAGCTCTCCTTCTTAGCGTCCTTTTACGCCTCCTGAGTCTATCTTCGTTAGCTCCACTCGCCGCAGCAACAAAATCCCATGTTAAGCCGGAACCAGGAAAGATCTCATCTTCGTCATCATTCTCTATTTCTCTAACAAATTCATCTTTCCAGTGCAAAGCTCTGGAATCATCTGAAGCAATTAGCACATCTTTACTATCTCCATCCTTCTTCTTCGCATTCCTTTTCTGTGCCATTTTTTTGTTAAATTGAACGAAGACGAGATCATTCAACCTTTTAGCATCCAGCCTGTTCCTCTTCTTTGTATGTATCTATAAATTTATATATGATTTTACACGAGAAAAAAGAAGGTTAGAGTGTTAACTCTGAAAATAATGTAATTAAAAATTATAAAATATATAATCATTGTAGTAGTATTTACCCCTTCAAATACACTGAAATTTCTCTCGCACCCTGAAGAGCTACTTGTCAAGGTTAGAATCTTAATTGCTATTTTCCGAAGATTTGGTGCATCTCCTCCATAAAAATCCCACCAATGAGCTATTAAAACAACGTATAACAAGATGTTAATAATTAGAAATAATATAATTTAATATTAAATTCTTTTAAATTTCATTTATAAAGGTTACCTGGGTCGAAATTATCCGTGTCATTAAAGCTCATTCGGTACCTTTCTGCCATACCACTCCCCATAAGTCCCCCCTTATTTTTGTAGACACGAAATTCATACGAACCAATCTGATCTTGGATGTCATGCTCAGGGTAAAATATGCATATGCAATGCATGACGGCATTTTTTGCTAGTGGATTTTCTTGGACTTTATTATCCCTATAATAATAATAGGGATTAAGATAATATGTCGTCAAATGCAATATGCTATCAAGTCTACCCCTGGATTCTTTCTCAATTATGTTAATAATTGGTCTAAATGCAGACTCCTTTCGATTGCAAGCTGCTTTGATCTCGTCCTTTGCATCTTCCAGCATTCCATAGACGAAACCCATTGAAGGTCTACGATCAGCATCTACAATTCTCAGCAATTTAAATAAAGGAGTGTATACCTTCAGAAGCTCTTTAACATCTTTCCAAAAAGAGTCAGAATAAACTGTGGCTTTAGTTGACTTGCCCTTCTCTGTCTTGGACCATCTGTTGTTATCCCACTTTTCTGAAGACACCATAGCAGCCAACTGTGATTTTTTGTCTACCAGGCAACTTAAGCTTAGGAAGGTGGTGGCAAATCTGGTGATTCCTGAACGAACAAGCTCCCTCATGTTTGTAAATGAGCGCATCAAAGCCAGAGTACTGTGATGCGCATAGAGAAAAACTGTCATTGATCTTGCCTTCTCAATCACCGCTTTGTATTTGCTATCTTACCAATACTCTCCAACATGAGATCTATAGTGTGGGCTGCACAACTGGTCCAAAATATATTAGGCTTTCTTTCCTTCAACATATTTTTTGCTGCCATATTGGATGGGTGGTTATCAGTAACCACTTGCAACACATGCTTCTCACCCACTTCCTTGATGCAATTTTCTACCCAATTCAATATGTAGTCACCAGTATGTGCATTGGCCGAATCCTCAATGGATTTAATGAAGCATGTGCCGCCCTTGGAATGGACACATAAATTCATAATACTCCTATACTTTCTGTCAGTCCATCCATCAGTCAAAATACTGCAGCCATATTCATCCCACGTTTCCTTTGACTTCTCTAAGCTTTCTTCAATTTTTTTGTATGCCTTATCTAAGAGAGGCACTCTCAATTGATATTGGCTGGGCCCCTTATACCCTGGACCGTGCTTGCCAACAGCCTTGCAAAACAGATCAAACTCCTCACAATCGAAAGTGTTAAAAGGTATTCCTTTGGCGTATGCCCACATGGCCGCATAATCATGCGCCAACTCCTTCCACTTTCCTCTCTCTCCTTCATTGATCACTGTCTGTTTCCATTTATCTTCGTCCACTAGTTTGTTCAGCGGACCAGTAACACGAGGCCTATATTCTCCAGTGAGGTCAGGTTCTGCTGTCTCTCTTTCTATGGATATTTGTACCTCTTCTCGAAGCTCATAATCAGCTTTCTTCTTGTCAACTTTCCTCTTTTTGATTCCTTCCAAATTCTCCCTGCATATGCGCCGCTCTTCATCTGTAACAAGCACACATGCAGATACTTCTCCTCCAACTCCTGCAATATGTTGCTTTAATCTGTTTATTCCCCCTTTAATAATCTTATTGCATTTGATGCATTTCACATCATTATAGGATCCTCTTCTTATTAGCCTTTCATAATTCCATCCAATATCACTCGATCCTGGTGGTTTCAATGGAATCTGACTTTCTTCCTCACTCGATGGATTTGCTCGTCCACAACTACTTGAATTGGAGGCCATAGATGATGACATACAAATAAACTTATATGCCTTAAAGAAATTCCTACATCATCATTAAGAAAAATAATTATTTCTCATTCAAAAAAATAATTCATAAAATTAACAATATTAATTGATTATTGAATAATCAGTTAATCACCAAATAATTCAAATAATCCTATATGGCTATATGCTATATTACTCATAAAATAATCACCAATAATTCAAATAATCCTATATTATTTCTACTACAATAAACTTATATAATTAACAAATTACTAACTTATATTCAAATAATATTAATTCAACTCAGTGGTCAGTTAATTAAACTTAATTAAAATAATTCAAATAAACTTAATTAAAATAACTCAATGGTTAGTTAATTTAAATAAACTTAATTAAACTTAATTCATCGTGCCACTAACCTGCCTACTTACTCGTTCTCTTTTAATTAAACTCAATGGTTAGCCGACAGCATATTCTCCCTTTGGATAGTAGTTCTCTGTTCTTTGTTAATAATTCAAAAAAAAAAAAAAATCCAAACTGCAGCAAGCTAGCCAGCAACTGCATAATCCAGCTGAATTAAAATTCAACTTCAAAATTGCATTGATTCTTAACATTCAAAATTGCAAATTCCAGCTGAATAGCTGAACAGCAAAAACTACAAAACTGCAAAATCTTCAAAACTGCAAAATCTCACTGATAAATGCAACTGAAGTAGCTAAAGCAGCTAGAGATATTAAATAAGCATACATGCAACTAGAGACTATTAATTCTCTGATTAAAGAAGCAAAAGTGCAAAACAGCTACCGAAATTAAACAAAAATTATGTACAAAATTGAAAATATAAATTATAATATTAAACAAGCCAAAAAATGAAAATGAAGCAGCTACAGAAGAAAGGAAATTTTTTTTTTACCGCGCCGGAGGGAGAGACTGCCGGAGGGGGGAGTCGGGGACTGCTGCCGGAGGGAGGACTGCTCTCTGGAAGGGAGAAGCAGATAAGAGGAGCCGGAGGCACGAAAATCAAGAGATAACTCTTCGCCGCTGCACGATTGAAGGAGGCCAGAGGGGAAAAGCGCTAAATCGAGCGATCAGTCGATTGACGACTCGATCGACTGGGCAAAGGGGACGACGAAAAAGGGATTTAAGGGTTGTCGACGAGAGAAACCTTCGCAATCAGTCAATTGACGACAGCGAAGGCGATCGGAGGGGAGGGATTGGGTGATCGGAGAGGGAATTTGGGGCGTTAGGGTTTTTTGTCGCGAGGGAATTTGGGGATGATTGATCGACGCGAAGAAACGAGAGGGAATAAAAGGGATGGGTTGCGGGTAGGGTCGGGTTTTAAAACAAATTCGAAACCCGTTAACCCACAAAACTTCATGCGCCCTATGCGCCCTATGCGGATTATGCGTCCGCATAGGGACGCATAGGGCGCATAATCGCCCTGTCCGCATGGACAAGGCGATTAATGATTTTTGGGTGCGTTTTCACACCGCATACGCATATGCGGGCGCATATGCGCCCGCATAGAACGATTTTTAGAACACTGAAAAATAGTAAATGATTCACTAATGAAACTTAGGTATACATTACTTTTTATTAAAGATAATGGGCCAAGAAGACAAATATTTAAACAAATATGTAAAAATATGAAAATATCACATAGAATTGTACCGATAGATGTTAGAACAAGATGGAATTCTACATATAAAATGTTAAACATAGCTATTGAGTATAAAAATGTAATAAATGCTTTTAATGAAATGGAGACACCAATGTATAATTTAGATAATAATGAATGGCACCAGTTGCATTGCATTTCTAAGTTTTTAGGCAAATTTGAAGATGCATCTAGAGTACTATCAGGAAGTTATTACCCAACTACACACATTGCATTATATTATTTAACCGAAATTACTTCGGTTTTTAATGAATGTAGAAACCACTCTATACTTGAAAGTATTGTTCGACCTATGGAAATTAAATTTAATAAATATTTTAAAGATTTTCCATACTTAATATATTTTGCAACTGTTATGGATCCCCGTTGCAAGTTAGATGGACTTGAAATATTAATAGATTTATTTTATACAAATATGTCTTATGAAAATAATGTGAGGGATTTACTTAATGATATTAAAACATGTTTAGATATTATGTATAAAACTTATGAAGATATGTATGGTGTGCCAACACAAACTACAAAAGAACCATCTACTAGGGAAATTCGTAATCCAATAATATCATCTCTATTTAACAGAAAAAAGCCAAGACAAAGTAATACATATTTTAATGAATTACATTATTATTCAGAGAGAGCTAGTTATGAAGATAACGCATCTCCTGAAAAGTATGAATCCTTTGATATTTTGGCATGGTGGAAATCACAGGAAAAAACATATCCCGTGCTTTCCAACATGGCCCGTGATCTACTAACTCCTCCAGTGTCTACTGTAGCATCGGAGTCTGCTTTTAGCGCAGGTGGTAGAGTGCTCACGTACTTGAGAAGCTCAATAGCGTCGGACACATTGGAGATGTGTGTCTGCTTGAAGGATTGGTACGACGCAGAAAACAGGGAACAAGGCTTGACTAATGAAGAAGATGTACTAGAGATCTTAGGTTTACCGGTAGAAAATGAAGATTGATTAAAAGTATTTAAATTTGTAAGGATATTCATGTATTTTCAATTTTTTTTTTTAACTTATAAATCTCTTAGAAAATATATTAAGAACAAGTTGAGGGTGACGGCTAAGGTCCTCTCCCCTCTCTTCGGGCTTGTATAATTTCTAAAGAGATTTATAGAGTAATTAAATAAATGTAATTTGATTATATATAATATAACAAAGGTTTTTATCATATAATATGATATAACTTTCCCTTCCCCCACCCCCTTTTTTTTTTTTTTTTTTTTTTTTTAAAACCGGGCCGGCCCGCCTCGGCCCGGGCACGGCACGGGCCTGCCGTGCCGTGCCGGCGGGCCGAGGCGGGCCGGTGGCACGGCACGCCCCCCAAAGGGGGCGTGGGCCGGGCCTGGCCCATTAGTCTGCACTAATTCTGTGTTTATAATAAAATTTTGTGAGGAAATTTATTGGTGTTTTGGAGGATAAGACGATCAGGAGGGAGTTTCCATCGAAGCACACTATTTTTACTTAATGAGCCACTTTATAACTGTGAGGCCTTCAGCCCGACAAAAAAAAACAAAGAGAAGTGGGCTCACTAGTAAAATAGGTGTGCTCCTTTGGAAACTCCCCGCTCGGAATCGTGGGCACCCACCCAATTGCTAAGAGCACCCACCTTCTCATCAGGATGCTTAAAAAAATCAAATACCTAAGTTTATTCCGAGGGCACCCATCACGTCCTCTCTGCCCCTTCCTGCTTACCCATCGCCGCGAGAGTTTCTAGATGGGCACAGGTTTTTTCCTAGTGAGCCCACTTTAAAAGTCCATATTATTTACCACTTTGTTATTTTTTTTGTCAAAACTATCCTTACTTCACTCCTCCTTCTTCTTCCCATCCCCTCCTCTTTTTCCCGCGTAAAAACTGTGAACAGCAGAAGCACAGCAGAAAGAGAGAAAAAAATTCCATTTCAGAGAATCCAAACTTTATTCATCTTTATTTTTAACTCCTTTTAGGAAAAAAAAAATATGAAAATTAAAGTCTACATTTAGCTTAAATCGGTTCTCTCATTATGAAACCCTAGAAAATAGAAAAAAAAAATTCTTTTATGGGTTCACGGGGGCCAGAACTGTCTGACCCCCTGATCAGAGCTAACCAGCCCGGACCAACACTTCCTGTCCGGGGCTGCTAGCCCGGACGCAGCGCTTCATCTAGGCTTGGCTAGCCCGGATCGGGGTCACGAGAGCGGAAGCGAGACAGGAGGCGAAAGCGAGACATTATTCCCAAAATTTAAGGCTTTCGGACAAAATTGATCGAAGACGGTGCTAAAAATCCCCATCTTAGATCATTAAATCATCAAGATTTACAGCTCTAGCAGGAAAAGACCAAGAAATGTTCATTGCTCCACATCTAGGGAAATTTAAATGCATACGATAAAAAAAATTCAACAACAGAACTTCATCCCAATCTCCAAACCATCACAAAATCGCACCTCAAACACAAAACAAGTGCTTTTCTATAAAAAAAAAAATGTGCATTTTTAGGGCAATCAAAGTTTTTTTAAAAAAATCTAAAATTAAAAATGCAAAGAATCGAGACATATAGAGAAAGGTCGAGGTCACGCACTTTGACTATGATGCGCTTAACATCCCGCATGAATGACCTCGTGAGTACACAGCCAGAGGCCCAGATCTCGCGACACATCGCAGTTGGATTCGCCTCCTGTCTTGCTTCTGCTCTCGTGGCCCCGATCCGAGCTAGCTAGCCTGGATGAAGCCGCTTCGTCCGGGCTAGCAGCCCCAGACATGAAGTGTTGGTCCGGACTGGTTAGCTCTGATATCAGTTCACTTTGTATAGAAAAATGAAAAAAACTCAGTTCAGTTAACAAGAAAAAAATTAACATAATTACACCACCAAAATTAACCAAAACCAAACAAAAAAGGAACTTTCTACGCTCACCAAAAAAAAGGACTTTCATCATTCACCAAATTGAATATTCAAACCGTTTTGAGTTTAATGAAGGAGGAAAAGGTGGAAGAGATTGGTTGGGAAAGAGTGAGAGATGGTGAGGGCAATTTTGTTAAAGAATGGGTTTGGGAACGGTGGGAGAAAGAGAGGGAGATGGTGAGGACAATTTGGATATATATGTATGCTCACTAAGAAAAAACAATGTTTTTTTAAAAGGAAGAGTGTGCGCACTAGGAAAAGTGGGCTCACTAGGAAAAAACATGTGCCCATCTAGAAATTCCCCATCGCCGCCCACCCCTGCCCCAACCCTAACCAATGCCCCTCTCCCTGCACTTGTGCCCCCATCCCTTCTCGACCCGTCCTCCCCCCTCCTCGCCACTCCACCCCCATGCCCATCTCCCTCGTCACCATTTTAATCTTAATTCTAACTTATATATCTCTCTTCCCCTAACCCTCAAAAAAAAAAAAAAAAAAACTTCTCTTAGCTATTCTCGTTTTTTTCCTTTGGGGGCAATTTTGTCCATGAAAAAAATAGCAAATTTATAATTTCTTTTAAACAATTTTAGATATACTTAATGGATATTTCTAGAAGTACTTCTACTAGACAACTAGCAACAAGTCGACTTTCAATGAAAAATAAAATCATATCCAGATCAATGAATATTGTCACAACTCAAATAATAAAAGGACTCTCTCCATGACTTCGGTTGGATTTTGAAAAAAACTGTCATTGTTTTGATTAATAAACAATTTAAAATTCTCATAAATCATGATATTAATAAAGATTTTAAATTTCTATTGTGAGTTAAAAATTTTAATTTCTTGATTCTCAAACAAAATGTTCAATTAGATTTGGCCAAAATGAGTCTCGTGTCCCATACTTTTTAAACTCTCTGATACAAATTTATTGCTATCTTCTTCGAGAGAAGAGTCCTCCTTTACATGGTTGAGGGTTTCATGAGAAGTAAGAGTTGCAATTGATTCTAAATATATCGTGTTACAAGATCGGTTCAGTAATATTAGTGAGATCCACCTTTCTTATCATTAATGATATGACAAGTACTTGACTCAATTACGAATATTGAATATTGGTTAAAATTAGAGCATTGAAATCTATATCATAGTTTCTATATAGACATTGGACAATTTAATAATAGCATTTGAACGCGATAGTTCACTACCTTCGTTGGGTATATCACTTGGGTCTAATCCAAACGGATTATCCAATATCATTTTCTTAAGTACACATGGTTTTATTTCCTTATATTTATACTGATCAAAGCAAACATTCATTCAATATTTAAGATTTCATAAAAAGAAAATTTAAATTTATAATTTTCACACTTGTGCAAACTGAAAAATATGATTAAGCATTCAAATGTAATAAAAAATTGGAGAAAAATACTTCTTCTTAAGGAAAAAAATTCACATTCTCAGCAGCACTTAGATTTTGGGAGATTAAATTTGAAAAATAATAGGTTCTGTTTTTCATAAAATAAGAAGTTACAAAATCTTAGAAAATCCTAATATTTTATGTTGTTTGGTTTAAGAAATTATAAAACCATAATAGAACTACAGCTATATGCACAGAGTCAATATCATGAAATTTAATATTCAATTTCCATTTAAAATAGATATTTTAAATATCATGAACATTTTATTCAGAAGTTCAGAAGATCTACGTTTTAAGAATTGAAAATTGCTAAATGAGTAAACGGGAAATTCATCGCCGCCATTTAGGTGGCCCAATAAAAGTATTATATATGGCGTCACTTAAAAGTCATTTAAGGAAGTTTTTTTATTTGTTATCTTGAGTGGTGATACATGATTATATTGGACCACTTAAGCGGTAGTGAAGGAACTCTCTTCACCGCCGATGAATTTCCCGTTTTCTCTTGCAAAATAGACTAGTAAAAGTTTCCATACATATTTTTCTTGAGTTCATTTCGAATCCATTTTGGATAGTCTAAATGGCAGAATCCTTAAGAGTTAGATTTACCTATAGATTCATGTACTGACGAATATAAGAGGTATTACTAACTCCATATTTTTTTTCTAGTTCTTTTAATATATTAGATGGAAAATGTAAAAGGCATGTGCAGATGAGAAAATCTAATTTTTTAAAGAAAATTATTTGGACCAAGTCCTTTGGGCCCTGTTTGGTTTGAGAGAAAGTGATAGAAAAGAAAATAGGAAAAAAAAAAAAAGGTTTTTTTTATTGTTTAGCTGGAGAGCAAAATTAAAGAAAAGTAAGAGAAAATAAGTAGGCTCAAAATTTTCCCCTGAGAAAAATTAGATAAAGTTTAAACATAATAGGAAAGTAAAGGAAGATGGGCGTAAATTTTTAATTTATTGTTTTTCTTCTTATATATTTTTTAATTTTACTTTGGCTAATCAAACTCACACATATATTTTGCAAAGTTAGTCAATTTGAGTTCACCCCAAGTCGAATTCAGAACCTCTCATAAATTGAAGAGGGGTGATACTATAAGAGACAATACTCAAAGGCTTCTTTTAGTTTCTTTTTTGAACCAAAATACAAAAAGAATTTTATTTTATTTTCCATTTCTTTTCTCTTTTCTTTTTGATTTCTTTTTCTTTCTTTTAAATCAAACATAGCCTTATTTATATCTCCTAAGTTACATCAACCACTACTACAGGAATTTACAGGGACTCAAAACGAGAAAAATAGAGTAGTAACACAAGAATAACTAGGTTCGACAGAGATTATTTTTGATCTACGACTCTACATCCTTGGAGGTAACAGTCATTTTGATGTGCACTTGTACAGATGCGGTGAAAAGTAAGTTATAAAGTCTCTCAATCTTTTCTCTCTCTTCTCTCTTGAATATGAATATTCTCTTGGACCTTAAGTATGGTAATTGACACGTTAATAGACCAATTTTGGTTATTTATATATAATATTTTGAATTAGAAAAATAAAAATTTTATTTTTTATTCAAGATTTTGTGTAGGATGAAACAAAAATTAATCCATTGACGCATCTATTACCATCCCTGCTCTTGCTTGAGAATTAGTCGCTTTATCCTAGTGGTGGGGCTATATTAATATAAACGAATTTTTTCTATGGTAGACAGAATTATGATGGATTTCCAAAGTACCTCACTTACTTGTGTGGAGATAGCGTGCCCACATATGCATGGATGGGTGAGATCGGCTGATTTCACGATGGTGGTTTTAGCATATCAGATTTTGGTGAGTATTTGACTTGATTTGGATCTTATTATCTTCAGAATTTAAATTTTACTTTTGTAGACTTAGACTTCTCTTGTTGGTCGAGACCTTTTGGATTTTAGCAATAATACCTCTAGTTGTAAAGAAAAAAACTTAATTAAAACTCTAAAGGTTAATTTAATCATAGGAAATTTCCATAAAATTTTATTGAAATGAAACAATTCTACATCTAAGAAAGATGTATGGTATACAATTTGGAAACAAGTAAATATCAAATGGCTGGACAAATCAATATAAGAAAATAGATAGATATGCAGCCCGAGAATTTCTATGCCAACGAAAGAACAAAGAGAATGCTTACTACTTAAATATTTGCATTATGCTTTTTTAACCATTCATCATAAGTATCAAAATCGTTAACAACTTACATCTATATATTTACGAACCCATATATGATAAAGTTGAATAAAAAAAAAGAAATTATATGTAGAAATATATTTTTTTTTAGGGATTATAAACTTCTAAACAAATTGTTGGGTTTTTTTTAACAAATGTCTTAGCTAAAATTGTTGCAGCTGCGAAAATAGATCATGAACAAGTATGCTTTTAATAATAATTCATATCAATTAAAAAAATATATGGATATCCTAATAGCTACTCACCTCTTTGTAAATGAAAAAAAGAAAAAAAAAATACTAATTGTTCCATTCACGCACTATTCCGCCAATCATGGTGCATGAAAAAAATTTACTTTTAATTTAAATTTTTAAATACAACGGTTATTCGGGGAGTTTCTAGATGGGCACACCATTTTTTAGTGAACCCACTTAAAAATTTCTATCATATTACAATCTTGTCATTGAATTTTTTGGACCAAAATGTTCTTGTCTTTCTTCTCCCTTCTCCTTCTCTTCTTAAACGAGAGTTCAATTAACAAAAAAAAAAAAAAACCTAAATACTCTACTCAAGAAGTGGCGGAAGAGAATCACCCTCTCATCCTCTCTCGTTCATTCCCGGGCACGAATTGTAGAGAAAAAGGAAAATTCAGTTCTGCAACCAAACCCAACTCCTCTCTTGATTGCTTACTCCATTTAGTAAATTATCTCGAAAATTAAAACTATATTTGACTAAAATCTTCTATTTCATCACTAAACTCTAAAAAAAAAGATCAAAATTGTTTCTTTTATATTTAAATAGCAAGGAAATGAATTAAAAGAACGGTTTTGATATCACAGCAGTCCGGATTTACAGTCCCGAATCCTCCAGTGGTGATTCAGAATTACAGTCCCGGATCATCATTATATTGATTCGGGCTGTCTAGCCCGAATCAAAGAGGCATATATGTCTGCTTCCCCTTGATCCAGGCTAGACAGTCCGAATCATCTATATGTGATTCGGACTTACAGTCTCAGATCACCACTGTTGATCCAGAATATCAAACCCGGATCAAGCATACACATCACTGCTAATCCGTGCCTGTGACTTCCAAACGCTCTCTTCATAATTTGTAGGAGCGAGAGGGCTAAGGCATGCATGCATGCATGCAACATCCTTAATGAAACAAGTCAGGGGTTCATTTGTAGGAGCGAGGGGGCTGAGGCATGCATGCAGCATTATCCTTAAATTTCCCCAACTTACTTTTATTGGTCCACCTGCTAACTCACAATCTCAGCAATATGATTACAAAAGTTGAATACACCAAATTGATAAAAAATAAATCCTTAATGAACTAGGGCTTGGAAAAGAAGGAAATTGCGCGACGAGAATGCGGCGGCGACCGGAGTCTCGTCGGCGACCGGTGGCCAACGACGACGAGACTGCGGCGACGACCGACGGCGAAAAAGTGGCGATCGATGCATTACGACTTGGAAAAGATGGACTCATGTGGATGGGAGAGAGAAGATGGGGAGGGAGAAGATGGGAAATGGGAGAGAGAAGATGGGGTGGGAAGAAGGAGGGTATTTTGGATATTATAAATATGTTCACTAGGAAATATCTATCTTTTCAAAATATCTTATTTTTTCAAAAGAAAGGATATGCCGACTAGGAAAAGTGGGGAATTTTTAGATGGGCACATGATTTTTCCTAGTGAGCACACCCTCTCTTTTGAAAAGAGAGGGTTTTTCCTAGTGAACTCACCAATATTATCCAAATACCCGCGTCTCCTCCTCTCTCTCATCTCCTCCTCTCTCCCACACGTTCTCAAAAAAGAACCCATCACTTTTTAACCTAAAAACCCATCTCAAGAAAAAATAAACGAACCGCTCTCCCATATCCGTCTCCGGCTTTGCTCCACCCCGCTCCCACTCCCCCGCTCTCTCGCCGCTCGGCCTTGATCCGGGCTGGACAGCCCGGATAAAGTTTTAAGTGGTAAAATTGTGGCCATGGAGGAGAGGAGAAGAAAAAGACAGAATATTTTGGTTCAAAATTTTTAATGGTAAAATTGTAATAAAATAGAAGTTTTAAGTGGGCTCACTAGGAAAAAAGTTGTGCCCATTTAGAAACTCCCGAAAAGTGCGCTCCCTAGTAAAAATCGTGTGCTCCTTCGGAAATTCCCGTTATTCGTGGTATTTTTATCTTTCGACCAAGGCAAATAAATATCAATCCCTTCTCCAATCAAAACCGCCGACTCCACTCGCGCTCGTCAACTTTTCAAAATGTCCTCAGCGATCTCGCAACAAATTTCTCTCTTTCGCTCCCAAATTCAAAATCGATGGTCCAACTCAAAACCCTAATACCCATTCCCCAATTTCAATGGCGTAACTATCCGATCAATCTCCTCCTATCTCGATCCGTTGCTTTTCCCGCATATTCAATGGCGTAACCCTCCGGATCAGCATCTGATCTCTTATAGAGATCAGATCGGCGGTCCGCTTGCTCCCGCGATCCTTGATCGCGCCAGTTTTGGGGGAGTTTGGGAAGAAACCGGGTGATGAGAAGCTTTTTACCGTTGATTTCTTCGTCGAGGCATTTGCTCTTGCTGGAGACACCGAGGTGAGATTTCGTGGTATTTTGTTTTTTTTTTAATAACAAATTTGATTTAGAAATTGACCGGAAAGCTATTAAAGCTAGGTTAAAATAAATTTGGCTTTGCTCAAAAAAAGGAAAAAAAAAAAAAAAAAAAACGATTTTGCTGTTGTCATTTTGTGGACAAATGAAAGTTTGGGATAAAGTTTTGTGAATTAGAAATTTTTTACTTGTCGGCTAGTTACACATACAGATCATAATACCTAAGCAATTAAAATTTCACTGAAATTCCATAGTTGCCTACTTTTTGATGGAACTTAATGTAATTTCTGTCATTAATTTGGGAATCTTGTTTGTTAGTGGAAATTTGGATGCTTTGGTAGGGAAATTGACGTTGCACTGTAAATTTATAAAAGAATGAAGTTCTGTTTGGGTTATTTTAAGTGTCTATGAAGATAGTTTTATGTGGAACTAGTAGGTAAAAGTTGATCAATTCAAGGGAAACAGTATTAGAAGACTTGTAGTCTTCTGCTGCATATTGGAGGGAGCTGTGTAATTCTTAAGCTGCCTAAAAAGTAGCAGTTCAAAGGGGAAAAAGAACTTTTTTCATTTATAAGAAGGTAATTACTGGCCAGAAGATTAAGCATCTGAAGCATGCATTATGTCATGCATAATAAAACCTGTTCGATACAGCCTTAGGCACAAGACAGAGAGCAGTATCCTCTTTTTTTTTTTCCCCAGTTTTCTAGACACAAAGCTGGCCAGATTTCTTGGTGATAAGAGTTCAGTGAACCTTCCTAAGGTGAAATATGGTGGGTTACAAGTAACTAGGAAAAACATCATCTATTGTCATTTTTAAAAAATGTTAAATTCTGTATACAATATGAGACAAGAATCCTCTATCAAAGTCCTGTAGCCAGCATTCAATGTCTCATTTTCTGGTTGAAAGATCTTCATAGACTGCAAGATCCCTGGTCTACATGTTCAAAGTTGGAACTCAAAAGTCTCATCATGGTGACAATATTTCGAACTGACTGGACAAAGGGCTCCAACTATTATATTCTAAACTTTAGCTTTTTCCCTTTTTTGGGTTAAGAAGGTCATATTTCTTTTATTAAAGCTCCAATTTTATAAGCATCTAACCTTCCTTTACCCAGATACCCATGAGATGATAATGAGATCACCCATCTCTGGGACCCCCTTATACCAACCTTAACCAAAGCATCGTAGGCAAGGTAATGACATGATGAACCTAGGTCCATATTGGGATGATTGCAACCTCACTATCTTCTCTGTGGAAGCACATAGCAGAACCTGCTTGCTATAACATGAACAGTTCAATTTTCAACATTCATCAGCGATGAGTTCCAAGATTCACACGATTAAGTAAAGGTAACTTCTACTAAGTACTCAGCAGAACTTCACTCGACAAGATAAACTAAAACCATTAAGAGTCAAACTATCTTTGGAGCCATTCTGTTGTTCAACTAGATTCCAAAGTAGGTCTATTCATTACGAAAATGGTTCTTACAACTTGTCAATTATGTAGCAAGTAGATGCTGACATCTCCTATGAGGCTAATAGACAACATAAATTAGAAAGTGAAAAGACGAAGAAGATGATCTTTATGGAGCACATTCCATGCGGTCAATCATAATAAGGAATCTTAATACACTTGATAGTACTATTCCAATTATTGGTTGATATGTCGTTTGGATGGTCAATTGGTACGATACAAAAGCCCAATATTGACCCTATATTCTAGATATATCATTCGATATCCCGTTATACGATATGAAAACTCCACATCAAATGCGAACTAGATATTTGATATTTAGAATCTTGCTTAGTAGATTCTATACTGTATGAGGTTACACCATAGAAATTACCTCATTTTTGAAGTTTCTATATCATATGACTCTATTATTTAATAGACTCCGTGTTAAATTATCTAGGCATCTATTTATTCAGTTGCTGCCCTCATTAAGGAAGAATAATTTATGAGTTTTGGGGTTTTATAGTTACCATGTTGACATAGTATTAAAAGCCATCCTACTCAACCCCAAAACCTTAATTAATCCCATTAACTCTGAAGAGAGAATCTCAGAGAGTGTCATATGTTTGATTTCAGAAGAGAATTATCTTGTTTTGTTAGAGTTGTCGAGTTCCAAGGAGACTCCAAAGAAGTTTTAATATGTAGCTATTGGAGTTGTATGTTATATTGGATTACAAGTGAAGATTAATGTATTGGTAATCTCGCAGTGTTTGGGTTCCAAGGGAGAATCCAAATATATGTGCACTTTGTTGTAATAACCCTTCATTTTTTATAACTATAAATAAATAAATAAAAATAAACAAATAATAAATATAACATTTCATTTTTTTCTATAACTCTTACACCTTTCATTTTCTTTAACCTCCTAAACCTTTCATCTTCTCCAACCTCCAAACTCTTCATCTTCTCCATTATTTCAATAATGAAACTCCTATCTTTAATTCTCAAAATTAAACTCCCTAATTAAACTTAAACCTTTCATATTCGTGGCAAATTTATTGAGGCTTTAGCATATTCAAACTGAATATATTGCCGGTACCTATTACACGTGCTTGTATACCGTATATCGGGCAGTGTTCTAAAAAACGCCCTATGCGGGCGCATATGCGCCCGCATAGGCGTTTTCGCCCCCAAAACGCATAGAAAAAGCATAATGCGGTCCATTATGCGGACAAACGGGTTATCGGGTTTCGAACGTTAAAAATTCGCCCGACCCGCACCCAAAACCCGACCCATACCCGCAACCCATTACTTATTTCCCTTTCTCCTCCTCTCCCGAATCCAGTTCCCGAGCCCAGCGAGGAAAAAAAAAAACCCTTATTCTCCGATCGCCCCTTCCCTCTCCGATCTCACCAGCGACTCGACGACACCTCCTCCGGTGGCTGCGGTCCTCAAGGCGAGCTCTCCGACGGTCGAGTCCCTGCTTCAGCGAAAAAAAAAAAAAACCCTAACTTCCGTTCGCCCTTTCCCCTCTCCGATCTCATCGGCGACATCACCTCCGGCCGATCGTCCCTCCAAACTAGCGAAAAAAGACCAAAAAACCCTAACTCTCTCATCTCCCTAGCTATCGAGTCCCTGCTTCAGCGAAAAAAAACCCTAACTTCCATTCGCCCTTTCCTCTCTTCGATCTCACCGGCGACATCTCCTCCGACAGCTGCAGTCCTCAAGGCGAGCTCTCCGGCGGCGCTGATCAGGTAAAGTTTTTTTCCAATTAGGATTTTGGATCTATTTAGGGTTTTGTAGTTTATTTTTTTTGGGTATTATTCATGTTCAATATTTTTGATGATTATTTAGAATTTGGCTAGAATTTGGATATTATTCCAATTTAGTTAGAATTTGGGTTGCTGCAGTTATTTGAATTTGGGTTGCTGCAGTTATTTTAATTTGGGTTGCTGCTTTTATTTTAAACTGAGTTGAATTTGAGTTGAATTTGGGTTGCTGCAGAATTGTGTTGGATTTTGCTGGAAATCCAACACAATTGCTACAGAATTGCTGCATAATTGCTGCATAATTGTTGTTGGATTTTGCTGCAGAATTGTGTTGGATTTTGCAGAATTGTTGCAGAATTAACTGATCACTGAGTTGAATTAAGTTTATTTGAATATAAGTTGGTGATTTGTTAATTGTATAAGTTTATTGTAGTAGAATATAAGTTGAATTAATTTTTTAGAGTTTTATAGCATTAATATATCCATTTTTTATAATTATTATATTAATATATATTAAAATATTAATATTCCGCATAATTCCGCGTAATCCGCATAATCGGCGCGTAATCCGATTATGCGTTATGCGGTCCTGGACCGCACGCATACTGAAAACGCATTCTTGAACATTGATATCGGGAGCGGGTGTGACATGTATTTTTATTTTATTTTATTATAAACAAAATATACTAAAATTAAACTAAAAAATACCTGCCACGTCCCGCTCCCGATATACGGTATACAAGCACGTGTAACAGGTACCGGCAATATATTCAGTTTGAATATGCTAAAGCCTCAATAAATTTGCCACAATAATACTCAGTAATTACGATAGAAAAATTCAACAAAAGTTATCGGTGATTGTTAAATGGCGGTTTAGTGTTGTTGCACGCAGTGTCATTGCATTGTGATTGTTCAGGTTCTTCTTTGTTATCTGGTGGTTCTTCTATGATATTTAGATGGTTTACAGGAAAATAATTTTGTAAGAAGCTTTGAGCATATTATATATATCCCAGCTAGAGGGGAGTATTACATAATATTAATATAATAAATAGATTCTATATTATACGTCTTTCTGTTATTAAGTAACTTACATATTAAGACAACTCATGTATCTAATATATTAAGACATTACCCTTATTCAGTATTCTAAAACCCAAATTACTCAGAGTACTCAGGCTCGTTCAAAAAACGAGTCAAGTTGAGAGAAGTCGGTTGACAACTTGGACAGAATGAGTATTCAGCCAACACGTCCAAGTTCTGAGTTTCAGACTCAATCTACTAAAAACTCGCTTATTTTTCTCAGCTAATTTTTTTTTTGCATTTTTTCGTTCTTTTTATAAATCTGCAATCTTTTTTCAATTATATCACAATTTTTTCTGCAATCTTTTCTTTTCGTTAATCATTTTTTTTTTTGAATTTTAAGATCTACAAAAGAGGCAAAATATTTGATTTTCCTTTTGAATTAAAAAATCTATTTTGCTAATTTTTGCATACAGTCATTTTTTGATTGATCCATTGTTTTTTTGTGCTATTCTTTTTGCATTTTGAATTAGAAAAAAATAGGATATGCAGAGACGTGATCGAGATGGAATCATTTTCCATAAAATTTACAAATTTGATTATTTGATAAATATCAACAAAATTACAGAAAAGTACGACAAATGTTCACTGAAATTAAAGTGAATTACAGTCATTTAGCTATTTTCATAGTAAATTACAATAAACTATAGTAAATTATAGGAAATTACAACATTATTGTTTTCCACCTAAAAAAAAGATAATTAGAGCTTTAAATTTCTAAATACTTTATTAATTGCTAATTTATTACTTAGTTGCTACTCTAAGATAATATTGGAAAGGTATGAAACTTGTTTTATAATATTTATAATACTCTTATGTTCAGTATTGAAATTAAATATTTTAATATGACAACTCTAGCATATATATATGTATAGATAAGTATATATATGTATATGTATGTATGTATATATATATATATATATATATATATTCCGAGTTCTAAATGAGTACTTGCTGCGTTCTTCGAGTACTCGTTACTTTCTCTCGGATCGAGCGACTAATTAAATAGAATTTTAGAAAATTTCCCTCATTAATACTATAAATTGAAAATTTGACATTCCCCATTATGATGCTGCAAAAGGTGTATAAAGATAGTTTAATGTTGGCTAGATCTGTTGCCACATGTACAAATTTGGCACATTGTTGATTGTTTTAAAACGAATTATGCATATTCATATGCTGCCCACAGAAGGCTTTTGGGCCTATGCACCCTTATTATGCAGCCAACTTGCATAGGTAAGCCTATGCAGATTATATGCTCACATAAGTCCACCAAATAAGGGGCATTTATGTGGTTTTTTTATTTTTTTCCCCTAAACTTTGAACCCAATTCCAATTCACCTTCAACCCATTGTATATGTAAGATTGAGAATAATTAAAACCAATGTGAGAACAATTAAAATGAAGGTTGAGATAATTTTTATTATTTTTATTTTTTGGTGCAAGAAAGTGTAACCGGTTAGGAACTTGTTATACTCTGTTATGAGATAATCTGAACCAATCATTCTCTCTTATTATAACCTTGGGGATCCATATATTTATAGGTGTCTCAACACCATACAAATCACTCAACTGGCAATGTGAGACTAAATCCAAATTAAACCCAAATACATAAAAGTTTTCTAATCAACACTCGGTCTCAAGTTGGAGTATATTGTACCTAATTTGTTATATAGATTAGAAAATACTATCTCTCTCTCTCTTCAATAGTACAGATTAACTTGAAATCAATGAGCAATAACAGTAACAGTAGCAATAGTAGATGAATCACTTGAATCATCAGAGCACACCCGTTGCCATCATTGTGGCTTTTATCCTATAACTAAAAGTTGATAGGTAACAATAGATAAACTTTTTCTTTAAAAATATTAGTAGGTAACAAATAAATTTCTTTTTTAGAAACAATAGTAGGTAGCAGATAAACTTTTTTTTAGAAGCAGTCGTAGGCAATAGATAAACTTCTTTTTTAGAAGTAGTAGGCATAAAATAAACTTTTTTTTTAGAAACAATAGTAGACAACAGATAAACTTTTTTTTAGAAGTAGTAGTAGACAGCAGATAAACTTTTTTCTTGAAAACAGTAGTAGTAGATAGTAGATAAACTTTTTTATTAGAAGTAGTAGTAGGGAATAAGTAAATTTCTTTTTTAGAAGTAGTAGTAATCAACGGATAAAGTTCTTTCTTAGAAATAAAAGCAGACAAAGGAAGAAGTATAGGATTGCATCAAGGCTGAAATGCACCTTTGCAGTTTAGGAGGGACCAATCAGAGTTTCTGCAGTCACGAAGTAGAAACTGAGTAGATGCAAAATCGAATTTGTGATGCGATTGCGGAGTCAGAGTCAAGTCAGAATCGGAGTCGGAATTAGAATCGATATCAAATTGATGACATGATTGCTTAGTTGGAGTCAGAATCGAAGTTAGCATTAGAATTGGAGTCGGCTATCGATTAAAATGGTTGAGATTTATTTCATAACACGCTGTGATACCATGTTATGAAATAATCAGAATCAATCAATCTGTTTATTGTGAGTTAAGAGACATATATTTATAGATGCCAACACTATACAAACCACTCAACAGGCGATGTGGAACTAAATCAAACTAAACTCAAATATAAAATAGTTTTCTAATATAACATACTCTTGTTTCAATAAATAAATGTCGGCTTTGAGAAGTCAAAGTGGCAATTTTAAAACTATATGTTAGGAGAGGTTCCTGTAAACTTTTGTAAACAATATGTAGAAGAGTGTTATTTCAGCATTCTGATGATTGATGTAAGATAATTTAGATGCTATATAATTTAAACCTTGGAGTCTTGGTTATCTTAAAAGTAGTATTATACTTGATGTTTTCAATGTTTGCTATAGTTATTACGTATTTTCCTTATTTCTTGGGCTTTAGGTTAATATATATATATATATATATATATATATATATATATATATATATATATATATATATATATATATATATATGTGCGCATTATTATATTAGTAAATATTTATTTTTGCCTAATTTGATGTATGCTAGGTAAATCACCATATTATCTGTTTATACATTATGCACTCTAATGCCACATGCGTAATAAAACCATGTGTTAGAACATTGATTTTGCATTTGGTATCGTATAGGCTGCCCAGATTCGACTAGTCCACCAGATCTAGTAAGATCTAGTAGTGTAGATCAGATCTAGAATATAAGTGTCTGATTGGATGATTGAGTATTATATAGGACTCATGATACGACTTCTCATTGCTGTTAACCCTTTAGTTCTTCTCGCATTTTGCAGCTAAGAGAACATACGTGTAAAACAGAGAGAAATAAAGATCACCGGACGAGAATCCACATAGATGAAGTATTTTTAATGTGGTGTAGTTATTTGACTCTTTTAACTTCATTATTAAATTAAAACATTAATTAAAATTTAAATTGGCAATGGTTTCTGATGTAAATACCTAAATGCTCATGCATCATAGCAGGTGGGTATAACTATTGCTAAGAGATACATATACTAGTTGCTTGCATTTGATTGGCATGTTGGATTTTTCATACATTGAATATATAGATCATTGCCACCTTAATCAGTCCAACCCCTTGAATTAGGATCCATTTATCTGTACCCATTTGTGGTGTGTTGCCAATTGGTGTCAGCAAAATTGGCTACCCTTGCAATTAATGAGTAATTAATTCAGAATGCTCTCTTTGATATATTCAGGACATTAAGTCTTTTCTTAATAGTCCGACTTGCGGTTGCCAACATTTACACTAGAGTCTTAAAATTTGGTGTTAGAATTTTGATTACTTAATGCAGTTGGATATATATTTATCTCCGTTATATGCTCATAGGTAAGACATACATAATGATTGAATGAATAGCAAATGCTCTAAAGTGTAACATGGCCTCAAATACTGGTCTGATTAAGCCCAACTCTTTTGTACCGCATACTACCTAAGGTGGCGTACCCCATATCTGTACTTGTACTACAAATTAAAGCATGCCACAAATCTACTAATATTGATATTAATAGCTCTAATTCTAGTATCTCCTCAAAATATAGCATAGGGGTACTAATTAAACTCATACTTTTAGAAGATTTGAATTTCAAATTTATGCTCAGGTACCCACGTTTTATGGCTTGCAGGTATCTTCTTTGATCTAGTTGTTTTAATTGAATTGGAAACTTTGAAGAAGAATCAGTTGCAGAAAATCTTTTTATTTATTTTTGATCCATGTTAAATGTTTTTGTACAAGCTCTCCTATTGGCATATATAATGGTATTGGTGCGGGGTGGGGGTGGGGTGTTGGCACAATACTACTTCCCAATAAGCAATAATATATTTTCTGTTTACAGTTATATTTTTATGTAAATATATCAAGCACAAACTTTAGTTTTCTCTTTTGAAAACAAAGGATATTTTCTGCCATAACATTGACGTTGTGTCTTAAGCCAAATATCCCTCATTATCTTGTAAGCCTAATTCCTTGATTGATTCATGTCTTTTATGTTTGTTCCATAGAGTTGCTTGGCTCTGAAATACGAGGCCTTAGTACTTCGGGAGACAAAACATATCAGTGATCACGGTCTTTGCGTGTCGTTCGAGAAAGTATACTTTTGCCAGGAACTCACTTGATAATGGATTTTATACTTTTGCTGTCAAGGTAAATGATTCATGTTAGCATGCCGCAATGATGCTATAAATATTGGGACAAAATATTCTTGCAGTTATATTCTTTTCACCTAATACATGTTCATTTTTTATGACAAAATTAAACCTGGATTGAGATAATATCGTCAATGTTTTTGTGATCATACTGCTCCATTCAAACTGTATATAATCTTGTGGGTTCTTGTCAGTTTTAGGCTTTTAGCATATGCAGTTCTCATATATTCGAAGAAGTAATTTACATTTCAGTTTCACTTAAGATGTTAAGTGAGAAAATAGTAAATATATGCCTGAAGGACGAATGCAAATCTTGTTGATGTAAAAATTTGATGTAAAAGAAGTATTGCACCATACAGGAACAAAACAAAATAAATCAATTCCAGTGACATGCAAGACATTAGAAGAGTGTTTTTTAGACGAGGAAACACTTTCATTGACATGTATGTATTCTGATATGTTAAGCTTTTCTCTTTATACAACCAAGTTTATTGTTTTTTATTTGAACCAAATTAAGATTTCACCTAATTGCTTTTGCTGTCCCTTCAGTTGATATTGCTGCTTCTATTACTTCACCTCCTACCATACTTTGTTTAATGCACACTGCTTGTTTTTCCTTTTTTTTTCTTTTTGTTTTTTTTTGTTTTGGGGGGGGGGGGGGGGGGGGGGGGGTGGGGGGGTGGGGGGGTTGGTGAGGGATTCCATTACCTCTGTGGATACAGTCTTGCAGCAACATAGATCCGAATCTTGATCGTTTCTTTGTGGATGCTATTATGATTGGTAGAATAAAAAAACACAGAGACTTGGTCATGGCTTTAGTTTCATCACATTCTAGTATGCGCTTTTACTGGTTAAAACTCATGCATATGTGTCAACTCTCAAAATTTACATTAAGTAATATCTGACAATTCTTGCTAGGAATTATTATTCTTTGTATGCAACACTTTCTGTTCGAAGGAGGAAATGTATTCTGTTTTTTTTTTTTTTTTTTTGCTTTTAAAAGTTGAACTTCTAATGTATGTGCACCATTGTAGACACTAAAAATAATTAAATAAAATAAAAAAAATAAAAAAAAATAAAATTATCTGGAAACCACGATGGGAGAACCCGAGAGTGCAACCCGGGAGAGCTCCCGCGGGTTGCTACCCGCAGGAGAATCCCGCGGGTTGCAACCCGCGGGAGGATCCCGCGGGACATCCCGCGGGATGCAACCGCGGGATGCAACCGCGGGAGCCTCCCGCGGGTTGGCACCCGCGGGAGCGATCCCGCGGTGCCAACCCGCGGGTTATTTTCCGTATTTTTGTTTTGTTTCGTTTGCTGATATTCCGTGATCCGATTTTTCAGGAGCGAATCAATCTGGATTTCAAGTTCTCTCAGTCTATAAAATACAGGATTGGACTCGAGAGAAGGGGACTTTTTCTTGGGGACTGGCAGAGCGATTCTTCACAGAGCGTTGAGAGAGATCAGAAGGAGCAGGTTTTATTTACAGATCCCCTTCCAAGTTGGATAGTCAACGGAGGCAGCAACAAGACTAGGTCTTTCCAACCTAAAAACTGTTTCATTTTGAAAGACAAGATTCAGGCACTAATTGATGCTGGAGCAGTTCAGCTCAAAGCTGAACAAAAAAGGGCGACAGCTAACTCGGCTACATTTATAGTGGGTGGTCTAGAAGTACCATCTGGGCTCACACCTATTCCAAAAGGTGAGCTCAGGGTGGTTAATTTAGACCACCATAATCAGCAGAAGAAAGGGTTAGTCCATTTCACAACAGAAAAGCAGGAGGTCATTTGGGTGCATCCAGACATTCTTGAAGATGAACAATGGATAACCGTCAGGACCAGAAAGAAAACTGAAACAAGAGGAAAGAAGCGCATGTGCAATGCCGTCTCAGCAACCATTGAGAAGGATGCAGATGACATTCCGCTGTTAACAGATTCTGAATCGGAGGCGACAGCTCTTGCGGTGGAGAATGAGCCTGCATCACCTTCCGGAACCAGATCTGGAAAACACTACTTGAAGGATCTCTCAAACACAGAAGCTGGCCCCTCTAAGCCAACCAAGGAGACTAATGAAGGAACTACCAAGCAAATTCCCGACAAGGGAAAACAAAAGGAGCTCAGATACAACCGAGCACTACGAAAAGATGTCTCTGAAGAGCAAAGTTCCTCTTTTCAGTTTGATGTCATGGCACAGTTGGCGAATATACCTGCAAGAATAACTCTGTATGAGTTATTACGCCTGTCCAAGTCTACAAGAGATGCGCTAAGAGAAGCCCTAGCGGAATCTGAAGCTTTCTTAGCCCATCTCCCGGAGGAGGTTGAGGAGTGTCGAGGCACGCCCCTTATATCACTTTTACACCAGAGGACATGCAGCTGAAGAATATTAAGCACAACAGGCCTCTGTACTATACCGGGTATATTGGCTCAGCGGAAATCGGTCGAATTCAGATTGATCCGGGTTCTGCCTTGAGCATTGTGCCACGGAGGCTTATGCAGTTTCTTGGGATCCCTCCCTACAAACTGACTCCAACTAATACCGCCATTTTTGGCTTCAACGCCAATGGCAGTCACCCTCTGGGAAAGATCAGGCTCAGATGTCAGATTGGAGATCTTAAAAGCGAGGTGACCTGTTACGTGATCGAAGCAGACACTTCTTATAACATTCTCTTAGGACGACCATGGATTCATGCTAATATGATCGTCCCATCCACCCTGCACCAATGCATGAAGTACGTGGATGAAGACGGAGAAGTGCATACTTTGATTGCTGACAAACAGCCATTCAAGGGTGTTGAAAACTATTTCGTAGACGCCCTTCTGTATGCTGAAAGTGCTGAGATCGACCCCCCACTACACGATGAATGTGATAGTGGGAATGAAGCGGATACTGATGAAGGCTTTGAACCTCTTGTAATTAATCTTGATGATTTAGAATGACACCGCCAGTGATGAAGGCGAGTGGGAAATAAATGAGAATCTGAACTTTGCTTATTTGCCTGGTGTTCTTACTGATTCTTTAACTTTAGCTACTATCACGGATGCAGATAGTCTCTCAGAATTTGAGACTTTAGCAACCATGCACATGCCTATTAGATCATCAATGATGGTACAACCAAACATCGAAAATACAGATGGGGCGGTGTTCGAAGTACCGGCCCATCGACCAGATCAAAAACCTATTCTTTTTGGAAGGATTAAATCACATATAGCCTCATCCAGTGATAGTGAGAGTGAGGCTCAGGAAGCCTCTCAATTCTATCATTATGGACTAAAGTCATTCCGGATGATGACAAAAATGGGATATGATTTCATCAATAAACCCGGATTAAACTTTGGTAAGGGACGTCGGGATCCTCTTCCCTCATTCGTACCCAAAGGAAAAGAACCGGACTATTATCACAAAACTGGTAGGGGGTTGGGATACGTCACAACACCCGATCCTTCGGATATCGAAAATATGATTTGCCAGAATGTGGAAGATTCCGATTGGGATTCGGATATCAACCTGGGTATATTATTCAGAGAGATGACGGTAAACATGACATCTATCAGTCCAACCCCAGATGAAAAAGATGAACTGACCCTTATAGAAGATGAAGCATTAGCAAAGCATCTTGATGCCCAATGAAACATGCGTTTTGAGCAACGTGAACCTCCTACGGAGGATAAGGTGGTACAAATAAATATGGGAGATGAAACCAATCCTAAACCCATATTTATAAGCGAGAGTTTACCTCCTAATGAAAGAGACGACCTGGTGACTCTCGTTCGAGAATACATAGATGTCTTTGCTTGGAACTATGAAGACATGCCGGGTTTAGATCCTCAAGTTGCTGTGCATCGACTCAATATTAAGCCAGATGCGAAACCAGTAAAACAACAACAGAGAAGATTTCGTCCAGAACTGATGGAATCAATCGAAGATGAGGTAAAGAAGCTTATACAATCTGGCTTCGTACGAGAAGAACAACATCCTGATTGGGTAGCGAATATCGTTCCAGTTCCCAAAAAGAATGGAAAAATCCGAATCTGCATCGATTTTCGAGATCTCAATGCAGCATGTCCTAAAGATGAATTTCCACTTCCAATAGCGGATGTCATGATTGACAACACCTGCGGATTTGAAAGAATGTCTTTCATGGATGGATTCTCCGGATACAATCAAATCAAAATGTGTCCGGAAGATGAGAAACATACTGCATTCAGGACACCGTTAGGCGTGTACTGTTATACGGTCATGCCATTCGGTCTGAAGAATGCAGGTGCAACTTACCAGTGTGCTATGAGCACAATTTTCCGCGAGCATCTCCGTAAAACGGTAGAGTATTATGTGGATGACTTGGCTGTCAAGAGTCGTAATAAAGACGATCATCTCCGGGATCTGAAAGCGGTGTTTGATATTATGAGAAAACACCAATTAAAAATGAATCCAACTAAGTCCTTTCTCGGTGTTTCTAGTGGCAAATTCCTTGGTTTCGTTGTTACATCCAAGGGTATTTATTTAGACCCTGAAAAGGTAAAAGCAATTCAAGAGATGCAGCCACCAAGAAACCTTAAAGAACTTCGTGGATTACAAGGGAGACTAGCATATATCCGGAGATTTATCGCCAATCTTTCAGGGTGGTGAGGCTAACGAAGAAAGGGGTGTCGTTCATTTGGGATGAAGCTTGTCAACAAGCCTTTGAAAATCTCAAGAAGTACCTCACAAAGCCTCCGGTATTGGTAGCCCCTATATCGGGAAAACCATTCTTAATATACGTTCGGGCAATGGACCATTCACTTGGTGCCTTGTTAGCCCAAACTAATGACTCCGGCCATGAGCAAGTTGTTTACTATCTTAGTAGAACTATGGTAGGTGCCGAACATCGGTATACTCCAGTAGAGCAGGAATGCTTGGCCCTGGTATTCGCAGTTCAGAAAATGCGACATTACTTAGTAGGCCAAACAATCCATGTGATTTCTCGAGTAAATCCGCTGAGAGTGCTCATGACCAAGCCTGGGTCGCTCAATTGCAGGTTAGCCAATTGGTCAATCCTCCTATCGCAAAATGACATGCGATTTATACCACAAAAGGCGATTAAGGGACAAGCAATTGCTGACTTCTTAGCAGAGCATCCTGTCCCGCAATCCTCGAAACTTTATGAGGATATTCCAGATGAGATAGTGGAAGCCAATATGGTCTCTAAAGAACCGATTTGGCAGTTGTTCTTTGATGGAGCAGCGAGAAAGAACTCTCTGGAGTGAGGGTGGTTCTAATATCCCCGCGAAATCATGTGATCCCCCGAGGATATTCATTAACTCAACCATGTTCTAATAATGTGTCCGAGTACAATGCATTATTAACGGGATTGCGAATTGCCCAACAGCCGGGGGTCCGACGTTTAGAGGCCTATGGGGATTCCAAGCTTATAGTAAATCAAGTAAGAGGAGAATACGAGGTTAAACATGAGCATCTCGTACCCTACCACAAGGCAACAATCAAACTTGCCGACTCTTTCGAAGAATTTTATATTGGCTATGTGCCACGGCACGAGAATGCATATGCTGACGCCTTGGCGTCCCTCGCTGCTACATTAGCGCTCCCTGCTAAGTCAACCAAAAGTGTTGAGGTTGGAAGCCGGGAGCTCCTTTGCCCTGAGGAAATACTCGAGGCAAATGAAGTCCATGTGTCAGGAATGAATTTCGAACCCAGAGATTGGCGGTTCGTATTCGTCGATTTTGTGTTCTACGGGATGTTACCCGAAGATCCTAAAGAAGCCGCAAAAGTAAAAAAGGAAGCAAAAAAATTCTATTATAATCCTGAACTTAGTACCTTATATCGGAAAATGCCAGGTGGAGTTTTACTTCGGTGCTTATCACAACAAGAAGCACAAGAAGTACTCAAATAAGCACATGACGGGACCTGTGGTGCTCATCAGCCGGGACCTAAATTGGGAGACCGAATAAAGAGAATGGGTTACTACTGGCCGACAATGATGTCAGATGCCATGGCATATACGAAGAAATGCCATGCATGTCAGGTACATGCGAACTACATACACCAGGCCGCAGAGTACCTACATCCAACCACAATTACATGGCCATTCGAGACTTGGGGAATGGATATCATTGGTCCCATTGCTCCTCCATCTTCTCATGGACATCGGTTTATACTGGCTATAACCGATTACTTCTCAAAATGGGCAGAAGCTATCCCTTTGCGAGAAGTAAAAACGAACGATGTGGTCAGTTTCATCAAACACCACGTTATTTATCGCCAGTTCTTGTACGCCCGAAAATTGCATCTTTGATTCCATTGAAAAATTGATGAATTACAATGGGAATTTAGATTACAAAGAGAAAATAGGAGTCACAAGAACGGGAATATTGGTGGATTCCCTTTTCTAAGTGGGTACGGGTGGCGGTGGAGTCTTGTTGCTGCCTCCGTTGACTATCCAACTTGGAAGGGGATCTGTAAAAAAAACCCGCTCCTTCTGATCTCTCTCAACGCTCTGTGAAGAATCGCTCTGCCAGCCCCGAAGAAAAAGTCCCCTTCTCTCGAGTCCAATCCTGTATTTTATAGACTGAGAGAACTTGAAATCCGGATTGATTCGCTCCTGAAAAATCGGATCACGGAATATCAGCAAACGAAACAAAACAAAAATACGGAAAATAACCGCGGGTTGGCACCTGCGAGATCGCTCCCGCAGGTGCCAACCCGCGGGAGCTCCCGCGGGATGCACCCCGCGGGATCTCTCCCGCGGGTGGCAACCCGATGGAGGCTCCCGCGGAGCTCCCGCGGGATGCAACCCGCGGGAGCCCCCGCGGGAGCTCCCGCGGGTTGCAACCCGCGGGAGATCCCGCGGGAAGCAACCCGCGGGATGTCCCGCGGGTTGCAACCCGCGGGATGTCCCGCGGGAAGCAACCCGCGGGATCCTCCTGCGGGTTGCATCCCGCGGGATCCTCCTGCGGGTTGCAACCCGCGGGATGTCCCGCGGGTTGCATCCCGCGGGATCCTCCCGCGGGTTGCAACCCGCGGGATTCTCCTGCGGGTAGCAACCCGCGGGATTCTCCTGCGGGTATTAGCTCTCCCGGGTTGCACTCTCGGGTTCTCCTATCGTGGTTTCCATATAATTTTATTTTATTTTATTTTTTTATTTTATTTAATTATTTTTAGTGTCTACATAACCCCCTCCAAAGTTTTTGGAATTCTTTAATTTATTTGTAATGAATTTCAAAATACTTTGGATTTTTTCTTTTTAAGTGGGATTGTTTGTTATTTGGATCTTAATTTGGGTAGGAATTAGCATTAGAATAGGAAAAGGATTTTAAATAAATATCCAAGTCCTGTTTGGACTCTAATCAAACTCTGATTTTGGTCAGAACTTTGATTCCTTTCCCTATTTGAACTCCTGCTAATTCACTATAAATACCCATAGATCTCCAACTCTTTTTCTCATAATCAGAAAATCTCTCGTTCTTTTATTTTGTACGATTACTTTCTCCTTTCTCATGGCTTCCGCAGGCACTTCGTAACCACAGGATTTAAATGCTGAAGATCGATCAGTGGGCGTTATCGCCGATGAGGATCGACACGCAGGCGTCACCGCCGCTGTTGATCTCTCTTCCCTGATATCAGGTAAACAAACGGTCATCCGTTTACTTTAAAATCGCTTTTGCGGTTATTACGAAAGAGATTTCGTTATGATGTAAATATAACACGCGAAAGAGATTTCGTTATGATGTAAATATAACACGTTTATGTAGAACCATGCATAACTACGGAAGGATAATCACAGGGATCACTTCGCATTTGGCACGAGGGTGGCACCGGGGTATCCACGCACAGATATCCACCCTGGGATGGTACTCCGCGAGTGCTCGCCCGCATGTGGCACTCCGCGGGTGTCCACCCGCGGGTGGCACCCCGAGTGGCACCCGCGGGTGCCCACCCGCGGGTGGCACCCCGAGTGGCACCCCGCGGGTGCCCACCCGCGGGTGGCATTCCGCGGGTGGCACTCCGCGGGTGCCTTCCCTTTAAATTTTTTTTTTTTTTAACATTAATTAAATTTTTTTTTTTTTTTTTACAGTTCCGTATTCAACGGATCCTTTATCCAAGAATCATTACTTTGGATTTTCAGGCGGTCCGAATAATCAATCTCACTTTGGATTCGACGGCCACATCCCTTTGGTTGAGGAGCGAAGTAGTGCGGATCGACAACAGAAAATTATTAGCTGCAACCCACTCACAGCTCGTGAATTAATCACGGATTCCGTTTTCGAAGGCGCCAATAGACAGATTTTGAAGAAACCGCAATTTCTTTTTGGGGATGCTGTTAACCAACGAGACGAAGATTTATGGGACAGTACCAAGTGGTTGAGCAATGTTGGAGGTCGCCATATGTTTATCTCGGATCTGGAGCGCAACTATTCTTTATCTTATCTGCAGCGGATTTCATATCCCCGCATGATGTTTTGGCCAATTACCCGTAACAGTCATGGCGTTGCGACCGGGAGATTTAACAGAAACGGCCCATTTGTCGACGGCCCGACAAAGTATGTTACAGGTCTGTTGCCCAGTAGATTCGGCAAAGATTTACTTGTTGGAGAGCACCCGAAACGAGCAGACACCTTTATGAATCAATTTTCGGATGCCCATGGTCAATTCCCAGCTCATGATTTCCGCACTCCTGGATGGATTCACTCCACTTCGCGATCATGGTGGTCTCGGATGACCCATTTCATTCTGAAAAATTTCAAGACACGTTTAGAGAAGCTTGGCCTCTATCGTGCGGTGCGCAACGTGCAATTTGGAATTCCACATAGTTCTCCTTACTTTTTCTGCATACTGGAGATGTATAATCCGGAAACCAATACCTTCTTCACCCCTGTTGGAGAATTGGGATTTGCACTTCACGAAATGCATGAGATTTCAGCATTATCCATAGGCGAACCCCTTACGAGGAGTATGTTCCGAATACGAAGGAATTGCTTCGCCTCAAGGCTGTTCCTAATGCATACTCAACTTACTGGGAGTTGATGTGTCATTACAACATTTGTGCTGATATCTCCAGGCCACGAAATCAAGGGACGCGCCAGGCCCGAAATCAAGGGGTGCGCCGTAAGGTATGGGCAGAGTATCTATTCCAGAATCTGGAAAGACATGAGCGCAGTATCCAAGTACGGGTTGCTTGCGATATGGATACTGTCAATGAGAGGATTGGCACCTGCTTTGCAACTACATACACTGCAGAATCTGATGAAGACGGGTTCAAAGCTCAGACTGTTTTCGAAAGTTATCACTACCAAGCAGTTTCCCCCATATCAGACAATGCTGTTTTCGCCGGATATCTCATGTTGTGGTTGAAGCGCTGTGTAGTGCCTAGTTCGTGCCGCGAAACTTTTACCGTTGATGTTATTTACCCTGCAGTCCTGTTAGCGTTTGGCCAGCCTCTGGGGTTATTGCCAGCTATGGTTTGCAGTTTGCAACGTGGCTTGAGGGACATAACTGTCCAATTTTGCAAAGTCCAACAGGCGGAAGATAAGGGTGGTAACACTATCTTCAAAACGCCTAATCCACGCATCGACCTGCCATTCACTTATCTAATGGCTTGGTTCGTATTGCACTGTCCAGAATTGATGACTTCTCCTTCAGGACTTATTGATCATGCCACTCCTCATGTACAGCGTTTCGAAAATTGCTCATGGAATGGGAGGTACATGGCTAAGTTTCGGCAAATCTTTGGGCGACACCAAAATTACCATATTTACCGTTGTTTCCCAAAATTTCTCGGAGGAAGTTATAGTAGCCAACTTGAAGATAGTTCTGGAAATGATGGCTATACAACTTTGCCATCGGGTTGCTTCTGGTGGCTTATTAGCATCCGGCCAAGTCATCTGGTTTTTCGACAGGGTCGAATTTGCTTTATGGAGCCCTATACACCCAGTCGCTTCGCACGTCAGTTCGGATATGATCAGCTATATGTTGGCAATCCGAACTCTTATCTCCATCGTGAGGGAAATCTTCTCGAGGGTGCGCGAGGATGGTACCATTTTGCGGCCGGAGGTACAAAGGCATCTTTTACCCTTCCAAGCCAGTCGCCCTCCCTTTTTGCGTCAATGGGATTCTGCAATTGGTATCATCTTGCAGATATTATCCCTGGTGACTACCAGATTAATCATTCCTTCTTAAGGCATATTGAGGCATCGCATAGATCCTCGAAAAAGGGCTTGGCGCGTGAATCCCAATCCATAGGCATTTCTCTTAGTCCTGATAGCAATGATGACGATGGACAAGATGATACTTCTATCCCAGCTTCTCCTCATGGAGGTAGATCCGCGTCGAAGCGTTCAAATCCCAGAGGAGTCAAAGTTCCTCAAAAGAAGAAGAAATTTCAGGCTCGGGTTGATAATTCGGTTGTAGGACGAACTGTTAGTCGTTTCGGTCTGCCGATCACGACTCATCCGGATCCACCGACCACGAGTCATTCAGATCTACCAACTGCGACATCTGTAGTTCCGTCAATCGTTTCATCCAGGAATGATTTTCCTGTTACCATTTCGACGTTTGCATCAGGAGGACACTTGTCTACTACAACTTTTCCGGTCTTTCCCACTGTCGCACCCATACCGACTTCTTCTAGTGAGATTGCCAGGATGTATGGTTTTGCCGCTTTCTCCACTCTTAAGACACCTGCTACCGTAAATCCAGTCCCTAAAGTTGCAAATTTTGGCAGGAGTGATCCAACTATCCGGGATAGAGGAGCTGTGGAGCCGACGGGTACTGCATTGGACGAAAGTGCACCAGACGTCTTTTTGTCATCTCCCGGTGAAGCCGCTTTGCCTAGCCCAGCGCCAAGACTTGTCTCTTCTGGTGAGCGTTTTTTTTTTTTTTTTTTTTTTTTTTGTTTGTACCACGCTATTCCCTTCAGCATGGTGAGTTGTTAAGGATTTCGTTTGGGCTTAAATGCCAAACTTTTCCTCTTCCCTTTGCCTTAGCAGCTTAGGGCAGTGATGTATTCTTATATTCGGATAAGAATACTTTTGTGACAGATTTGTCGTGGGATTTTTAGCAAACCCCCAGTTATCAACGGGTTTGATTTTGCCTTTACCAACTACCGTTTGAGTTGGGCTAGCCATGCTATTATCCTCAGCATAGTGAGTTGTCGAGGATTTCATTTGGGCTTAAATGCCAAATTTTTCCTCTTCCCTTTGCCTTAGCGGCGTTGGGTGATTCATGCTTTTTACCCCTAGCATAGTGGGGTTGGCGAGAAATCTATTCTCTTCCCGTAGCCTTATCCAGTTCTTGTACGCCCGAAAATTGCATCTTTGATTCCATTGAAAAATTGATGAATTACAATGGGAATTTAGATTACAAAGAGAAAATAGGAGTCACAAGAACGGGAATATTGGTGGATTCCCTTTTCTAAGTGGGTACGGGTAGCGGTGGAGTCTTGTTGCTGCGTCCGTTAACTATCCAACTTGGAAGGGGATCTGTGAAGAAAACCCGCTCCTTCTGATCTCTCTCAACGCTCTGTGAAGAATCGCTCTGCCAGCCCCCAAGAAAAAGTCCCCAATTTTTCGTCCCAATCACGCTGACTTCAAGTGACAAATTTCTGCAAAAGCTTCACAATGGTCTTGTTGAATGCTTCAGCTTGACCATTTGCGGCCGGATTATATGGAGACGAAAATATGTTCTATATTCTGAACTTATCACAGAATTTAGTATAGGCTCTGCTAGTGAATTGAGGGCCGTTGTCACTGATGATCCGTCTAGGAACACCAAAGCGATAAATAACGTGGTGTTTGATGAAACTGACCACATCGTTCGTTTTTACTTCTCGCAAAGGGATAACTTCTGCCCATTTTGAGAAGTAATCGGTTATAGCCAGTATAAACCGATGTCCATGAGAAGATGGAGGAGCAATGGGACCAATGATATCCATTCCCCAAGTCTCGAATGGCCATGTAATTGTGGTTGGATGTAGGTACTCTGCGGCCTGGTGTATGTAGTTCGCATGTACCTGACATGCATGGCATTTCTTCGCATATGCCATGGCATCTGACATCATTGTCGGCCAGTAGTAACCCATTCTCTTTATCCGGTCTCCCAATTTAGGTCCCGGCTGATTAGCACCACAGGTCCCGTCATGTGCTTATTTGAGTACTTCTTGTGCTTCTTGTTGTGATAAGCACCGAAGTAAAACTCCACCTGGCATTTTCCGATATAAGGTACTAAGTTCAGGATTATAATAGAATTTTTTTTCTTCCTTTTTTACTTTTGCGGCTTCTTTAGGATCTTCGGGTAACATCCCGTAGAACACAAAATCGACGAATACGAACCGCCAATCTCTGGGTTCGAAATTCATTCCTGACACATGGACTTCATTTGCCTCGAGTATTTCCTCAGGGCAAAGGAGCTCCCGGCTTCCAACCTCAACACTTTTGGTTGACTTAGCAGGGAGCGCTAATGTAGCAGCGAGGGACGCCAAGGCGTCAGCATATGCATTCTCGTGCCGTGGCACATAGCCAATATAAAATTTTTCGAAAGAGTCGGCAAGTTTGATTGTTGCCTTGTGGTAGGGTACGAGATGCTCATGTTTAACCTCGTATTCTCCTCTTACTTGATTTACTATAAGCTTGGAATCCCCATAGGCCTCTAAACGTCGGACCCCCGGCTGTTGGGCAATTCGCAATCCCGTTAATAATGCATTGTACTCGGACACATTATTAGAACATGGTTGAGTTAATGAATATCCTCGGGGGATCACATGATTTCGCGGGGATATTAGAACCACCCTCACTCCAGAGAGTTCTTTCTCGCTGCTCCATCAAAGAACAACTGCCAAATCGGTTCTTTAGAGACCATATTGGCTTCCACTATCTCATCTGGAATATCCTCATAAAGTTTCGAGGATTGCGGGACAGGATGCTCTGCTAAGAAGTCAGCAATTGCTTGTCCCTTAATCGCCTTTTGTGGTATAAATCGCATGTCATTTTGCGATAGGAGGATTGACCAATTGGCTAACCTGCAATTGAACGACCCAGGCTTGGTTATGAGCACTCTCAGCGGATTTACTCGAGAAATCACATGGATTGTTTGGCCTACTAAGTAATGTCGCATTTTCTGAACTGCGAATACCAGGGCCAAGCATTCCTTCTCTACTGGAGTATACCGATGTTCGGCACCTACCATAGTTCTACTAAGATAGTAAACAGCTTGCTCATGGCCGGAGTCATTAGTTTGGGCTAACAAGGCACCAAGTGAATGGTCCATTGCCCGAACGTATATTAAGAATGGTTTTCCCGATATAGGGGCTACCAATACCGGAGGCTTTGTGAGGTACTTCTTGAGATCTTCAAAGGCTTGTTGACAAGCTTCATCCCAAACGAACGACACCCCTTTCTTCGTTAGCCTGGTAAAAGGTTGGCACCACCCTGAAAGATTGGCGATAAATCTCCGGATATATGCTAGTCTCCCTTGTAATCCACGAAGTTCTTTAAGGTTTCTTGGTGGCTACATCTCTTGAATTGCTTTTATCTTTTCAGGGTCTAAATAAATACCCTTGGATGTAACAACGAAACTAAGGAATTTGCCACTAGAAACACCGAGAAAGGACTTAGTTGGATTCATTTTTAATTGGTGTTTTCTCATAATATCAAACACCGCTTTCAGATCCCGGAGATGATCGTCTTTATTACGACTCTTGACAGCCAAGTCATCCACATAACACTCTACCGTTTTACGGAGATGCTCGCGGAAAATTGTGCTCATAGCACGCTGGTAAGTTGCACCTGCATTCTTCAGACCGAATGGCATGACCGTATAACAGTACACGCCTAACGGTGTCCTGAATGCAGTATGTTTCTCGTCTTCCGGACACATTTTGATTTGATTGTATCCGGAGAATCCATCCATGAAAGACATTCTTTCAAATCCGCAGGTGTTGTCAATCATGACATCCGCTATTGGAAGTGGAAATTCATCTTTAGGACATGCTTCATTGAGATCTCGAAAATCGATGCAGATTCAGATTTTTCCATTCTTTTTGGGAACTGGAACGATGTTCGCTACCCAATCAGGATGTTGTTCTTCTCGTACGAAGCCAGATTGTATAAGCTTCTTTACCTCATCTTCGATTGATTCCATCAGTTCTGGACGGAATCTTCTCTGTTGCTGTTTTACTGGTTTCTCATCTGGCTTAATATTGAATCGATGCACAGCAACTTGAGGATCTAAACTCGGCATGTCTTCATAGTTCCAAGCAAAGACATCTATGTATTCTCGAACGAGAGTCACCAGGTCGTCTCTTTCATTAGGAGGTAAACTCTCGCTTATAAATATGGGTTTAGGATTGGTTTCATCTCCCATATTTATTTGGACCACCTTATCCTCCGTAGGAGGTTCACGTTGCTCAAAACGCATGTTCCATTGGGCATCAAGATGCTTTGCTAATGCTTCATCTTCTATAAGGGTCAGTTCATCGTTTTCATCTGGGGTTGGACTGATAGATGTCATGTTTACCGTCATCTCTCTGAATAATATACCCAGGTTGATATCCGAATCCCAATCGGAATCTTCCACATTCTGGCAAATCATATCTTCGATATCCGAAGGATCGGGTGTTGTGACGTATCCCAACCCCCTACCAGTTTTGTGATAATAGTCCGGTTCTTTTCCTTTGGGTACGAATGAGGGAAGAGGATCCCGACGTCCCTTACCAAAGTTTAATCCGGATTTATTGATGAAATCATATCCCATTTTTGCCATCATCCGGAATGACTTTAGTCCATAATGATAGAATTGAGAGGCTTCCTGAGCCTCACTCTCACTATCACTGGATGAGGCTATATGTGATTTAATCCTTCAAAAAAGAATAGGTTTTTGATCTGGTCGATGGGCCGGTACTTCGAACACCGCCCCATCTGCATTTTCGATGTTTGGTTGTACCATCATTGATGATCTAATAGGCATGTGCATGGTTGCTAAAGTTTTAAATTCTGAGAGACTATCTGCATCCGTGATAGTAGCTGAAGTTAAAGAATCAGTAAGAACACCACGCAAATAAGCAAAATTCAGATTCTCATTTATTTCCCACTCGCCTTCATCACTGGCGGTGTCATTTACATCTAAATCATCAAGATTAATTACAAGAGGTTCAAAGCCTTCATTGGCAATAAACACTCCTGACTCAGTATCTGCTTCATTCCCACTATCACATTCATCGTGTAGTGGGGGGTCGACCTCAGCACTTTCAGCATACAGAAGGGCGTCTACGAAGTAGTTTTCAATACCCTTGAATGGCTGTTTGTCAGCAATCAAAGTATGCACTTCTCCGTCTTCATCCACGTACTTCATGCATTGGTGCAGGGTGGATGGGACGATCATATTAGCATGAATCCATGGTCGTCCTAAGAGAATGTTATAAGAAGTGTCTGCTTCGATCACGTAACAGGTCACCTCACTTTTAAGATCTCCGATCTGATATCTGAGCCTGATCTTTCCCAGAGGGTGACTGCCATTGGCGTTGAAGCCAAAAATGGCGGTATTAGTTGGAGTCAGTTTGTAGGGAGGGATCCCAAGAAACTGCATAAGCCTCCGTGGCAGAATGCTCAAGGCAGAACCCGGATCAATCTGAATTCGACCGATTTCCGCTGAGCCAATATACCCGGTATAGTACAGAGACCTGTTGTGCTTAATATTCTTCAGCTGCATATCCTCTGGTGTAAAAGTGATATAAGGGGCGTGGCTCGACACTGAGTTGCAGTGCGGGCATGCCTCCTCAACCTCCTCCGGGAGATGGGCTAAGAAAGCTTCAGATTCCGCTAGGGCTTCTCTTAGCGCATCTCTTGTAGACTTGGACAGGCGTAATAACTCATACAGAGTTATTCTTACAGGTATATTCGCCAACTGTGCCATGACATCAAACTGAAAAGAGGAACTTTGCTCTTCAGAGACATCTTTTCGTAGTGCTCGGTTGTATCTGAGCTCCTTTTGTTTTCCCTTGTCGGGAATTTGCTTGGTAGTTCCTTCATTAGTCTCCTTGGTTGGCTTAGAGGGGCCAGCTTCTGTGTTTGAGAGATCCTTCAAGTAGTGTTTTCCAGATCTGGTTCCGGAAGGTGGTGCAGGCTCATTCTCCACCGCCAGAGCTGTCGCCTCCGATTCAGAATCTGTCAACAGCGGAATGTCATCTGCATCCTTCTCAATGGTTGCTGAGAGGGCATTGCACATGCGCTTCTTTCCTCTTATTTCAGTTTTCTTTCTGGTCCTGACGGTTATCTATTGTTCATCTTCAAGAATGTCTGGATGCACCCAAATGACCTCCTGCTTTTCTGTTGTGAAAGGGACTAACCCTTTCTTCTGCTGATTATGGGGGTCTAAATTAACCACCCTGAGCTCACCTTTTGGAATAGGTGTGAGCCCAGATGGTACTTCTAGACCACCCACTGTAAATGTAGCCGAGTTAGCTGTCACCCTTTTTTGTTCAGCTTTGAGCTGAACTGCTCCAGCATCAATTAGTGCCTGAATCTTGTCTTTCCTAATGAAACAGTTTTTAGTTGGGTGACCTACGATCCGATGGTATAAGCAGTAATTCGGATCATTGGTCTTTCCAACCTCTTCAGGCCTCTTGCTCTCTGGCAACTTGAGCATGTTACGCTTAGTGAGCAAATTGAACATGGTAACAGTATGTTCATCCTTGAATGAATACTGTTTTTGTGGCCTGGGTGAACCTGCTGTGTTGCTTTTAGCCGGCCTTTGTTTTGGCTTGGATGTATTCTCCACCGCCATTATATCTTTCCCTCTGGAACGGGGGAAATGAGATGTTGGTTTGTTGGAGGCGACTCTTGTCGTAGATTGCTGTTGCTCTTCAAGACGCCGGAGTATGTCTTCGGCCTGTTCACCTTGCTTGAGTAAGTCTCTCCAAGATTTGGATTCAACCGAACCCATTTTGACTAAGACGTCAGTCAATAAGTTATGTCTGCAAGTCTCCACGAGGGTCTCCTGTGTCATGCCATGCGGACACCGCATGGAAAGCTCTCGAAACCGCTCGACAAAAGCTTTTACTGTCTCACCCTCTCCCTGCTTTGCTGCTAGCAAGGATGGTACCGAGACTTCAGTATCGTCTTCGAAAAATCGGGCTAAGAACTCACGTTCTACATCGGCCCATGATTTAATCGTTCCTTGGGGTAGTTGCATAAACCAGGTAAATGCGGGTCCTTGTAAGGTACTAGCAAATATCTTGGTCAATGTTGGATCATGCCCCATTAAATGCCCTGTCTGTGACAGGAAGTAGAAGATGTGTTGCTGCGGAGAGTCTTTCCCGTCAAACGATTGTAGGTTTAATGGTTTGTAGTTTGCAGGGTAGGGTGTAGTCTCCCATTCTATAGGGTAGGGACGCACTATCCCCACTTCCTGTAACTTTTTCTGGTGAAGAAGAGCCTGTAGCTGGTTTTCCATCTTCTCCATTTTCTCCACCTGAGGATTAATAACCACTTTTACTCTTTCTTTTTCTCCTAACTGAGAAGATACTTCTTCGTAGTCATCTTCCTCTATGCGGACATGTTGTTCTTCTTCATGCCGTTTAGCGGATGACGAGGACTGGCCCTTCTTCGTTTGGGCCAGCAACTGAGTTAAGAGTTGTTTCATCTCTTCCATGGTTTCTTCTTGCTGTTTGAGACGTTGTTCTTGTCTTTCCAGCCTTCTAGAAACCTCTTCTGGAAGATCGGCCATATTTACTGCAGCCTCTGATTCTCTGTTCGAATCAGAGTAAGACGAAGATACAACAGCAGAATATCTGTCTTCCTCTTCATCAGATCCTCCAGCCAATTTCTTATAATTTAGTGGTATGGCGACTCCTCTCCTAGCCCGAGTGTGTCGAAACACGCCCTCTGGCTCAATGGACACCCCCTTTAATTTTGAAGTAAACTCTTTGTCTGAGGAGTCGCTTTCGGCAATCTTCTTGCCTTTACCAACCATATATAATGAAACGGCAGGCAGATCATCCCCAGGGCGCATCTTTTTTACTATCCTTCTTCTCTTTGGCTCCGTAATCCGCTCAAAAACGGATGGTCCTGACTTACATTTGCAGTTTGACAAAACGGCTGAGATCAACCGTTCACAATGGCAGTGAGAAGTGGATTGGGATGTGCTCCTCTTTTGAGTAAGATACTCTCTCAAGTCCTGAGAGATGTTCCCATTTAAATTTACACTTTGACGCCTCTTGCGTCGCAAATTCTGCTCATAATATTGGTTGGTTTGTAATATCTCAGGGCTGAGAATTTCTTCTGTATCAACACAATCTTCTTTATGAAATTTTCTAGAGTGTGTGCTGGCTTGCACAGTTGCGCGGACCCCGCACGCATCTGACTTATTCTTCGGAATATGTTCATCCGAAGAGGAACTTGGTGAGCGCACGAGCACATCTTTATATTTGTCTGCAGAGGAGTGGGATGGTACCCCTGAGAGAGTAACCAAAAAGTTAGGTGTGCGCTGTGTGCCTACTGCGCATGTGCCCGAATAGACACCAGAACCCCCTGATTTTTCCTGGAGAGTGCAACCCGCGGGTTGTAACCTGCGGTGTGCAACCCGCGGTTGGAATCGCGGGTTTGCACCCGCGGGGTGCAATCGCGGGGTTGCACCCGCAGGGTGCAACCCGCGATTGGAACCGCGGGTTTGCACCCGCGGGGTTGCACCCGCGGGGTGCAACCCGCGGTTGGAACTGCGGGTTTGCACCCGCGGTTGCAACCGCGGGGTTGCCCCTGTGCGGTGCAACCTGCATTTCTGCCTGCGGATTTCTATTTTTGGAATTTTTCTTCTCTGATGTTGTTTCCTGATCTGGATTTTCTGACAGCAGTTTTTCAGAGGCACTGTTGAGGCGGGCCCGCTGGGCCTTACGCCTCAGATTTCTTTTCTGAGAGCGGGTGAGAGTTTGATTCAATTTAGGAGTAGGCGATGACGCCACATATTTTCTGACAGAGTCAGTCTTAGCGGGCGATGATGCCACATATTTCCTGACAGAGTCAGTTTCAGCGGGCGATGACGCCACATATTTCTTGATAGGCAATGACGCCTTTTTCTTTTCGGTGGGCGATGACGCCTCACCTTTGTTCATCATAGCCCGACGATGACGCCTGGGCTCCGAATCAGAGGAAGAGAGAAATTCCTCGTATTTTTACTGATCGACTTCTACAATCAGCGTTTCGATAACAGATCCGATGGGTAGCAAGTCGGACTGCGCCACAACATTCTCTGTAGTGAACAGAGAGGCTCCCACTGTGGTCGCCAGTTCTTGTACGCCCGAAAATTGCATCTTTGATTCCATTGAAAAATTGATGAATTACAATGGGAATTTAGATTACAAAGAGAAAATAGGAGTCATAAGAACAGGAATATTGGTGGATTCCCTTTTCTAAGTGGGTACGGGTGGCGGTGGAGTCTTGTTGCTGCCTCCGTTGACTATCCAACTTGGAAGGGGATCTGTGAAGAAAACCCGCTCCTTCTGATATCTCTCAACGCTCTGTGAAGAATCGCTCTGCCAGCCCCGAAGAAAAAGTCCCCTTCTCTCGAGTCCAATCCTGTATTTTATAGACTGAGAGAACTTGAAATCCGGATTGATTCGCTCCTGAAAAATCGGATCACGGAATATCAGCAAACGAAACAAAACAAAAATACGGAAAATAACCCGCGGGTTGGCACCTGCGGGATACCCGCGGGAGCTCCAGCGGGATGCACCCCGCAGGTTGCAACCCGCGGGAGGCTCCCGCGGTTGCATCCCGCGGGAGCTCCCGCGGGATGCAACCCGCGGGGCAACTCGCGGGATGTCCGCGGGAGCTCTCCCGGGTTACACTCTCGGGTTCTCCCATCGTGGTTTCCATATAATTTTATTTTATTTTATTTATTTTATTTTATTTAATTATTTTTAGTGTCTACATAACCCCCTCCAAAGTTTTTGGAATTCTTTAATTTATTTGTAATGAATTTCAAAATACTTTGGATTTTTTCTTTTTAAGTGGGATTGTTGTTTGTTATTTGGATCTTAAAACGCTCACCAGAAGAGACAAGTCTTGGCGCTGGGCTAGGCAAAGCGGCTTCACCGGGAGATGACAAAAAGACGTCTGGTGCACTTTCGTCCAATGCAGTACCCGTCGGCTCCACAGCTCCTCTATCCCGGATAGTTGGATCACTCCTGTCAAAATTTGCAACTTTAGGGACTGGATTTACGGTAGCAGGTGTCTTAAGAGTGGAGAAATCGGCAAAACCATACATCCTGGCAATCTCACTAGAAGAAGTCGGTATGGGTGCGACAGTGGGAAAGACCGGAAAAGTTGTAGTAGACAAGTGTCCTTCTGATGCAAACGTCGAAATGGTAACAGGAAAATCATTCCTGGATGAAACGATTGACGGAACTACAGATGTCGCAGTTGGTAGATCTGAATGACTCGTGGTCGGTGGATCCGGATGAGTCGTGATCGGCAGACCGAAACGACTAACAGTTCGTCCTACAACCGAATTATCAACCCGAGCCTGAAATTTCTTCTTCTTTTGAGGAACTTTGACTCCTCTGGGATTTGAACGCTTCGACGCGGATCTACCTCCATGAGGAGAAGCTGGGGTAGAAGTATCATCTTGTCCATCGCCATCATTGCTATCAGGACTAAGAGAAACGCCTATGGATTGGGATTCACGCGCCAAGCCCTTTTTCGAGGATCTATGCGATGCCTCAATATGCCTTAAGAAGGAATGATTAATCTGGTAGTCATCAGGGATAATATCTGCAAGATGATACCAATTGCAGAATCCCATTGACGCAAAAAGGGAGGGCAACTGGTTTGGAAGGGTAAAAGATGCCTTTGTACCTCCGGCCGCAAAATGGTACCATCCTCGCGCACCCTCGAGAAGATTTCCCTCACGACGGAGATAAGAGTTCGGATTGCCAACATATAGCTGATCATATCCGAACTGACGTGCGAAGCGACTGGGTGTATAGGGCTCCATAAAGCAAATTCGACCCTGTCGAAAAACCAGATGACTTGGCCGGATGCTAATAAGCCACCAGAAGCAACCCGATGGCAAAGTTGTATAGCCATCATTTCCAGAACTATCTTCAAGTTGGCTACTATAACTTCCTCCGAGAAATTTTGGAAAACAACGGTAAATATGGTAATTTTGGTGTCGCCCAAGGATTTGCCGAATCTTAGCCATGTACCTCCCATTCCATGAGCAATTTTCGAAACGCTGTACATGAGGAGTGGCATGATCAATAAGCCCTGAAGGAGAAGTCATCAATTCTGGACAGTGCAATACGAACCAAGCCATTAGATAAGTGAATGGCAGGTCGATGCGTGGATTAGGCATTTTGAAGATAGTGTTACCACCCTTATCTTCCGCCCGTTGGACTTTGCAAAATTGGGCAGTTATGTCTCTCAAGCCACGTTGCAAACTGCAAACCATAGCTGGCAATAACCCCAGAGGCTGGCCAAACGCTAACAGGACTGCAGGGTAAATAACATCAACGGTAAAAGTTTCGCGGCACGAACTAGGCACTACACAGCGCTTCAACCACAACATGAGATATCCGGCGAAAACAACATTGTCTGATATGGGGGAAGCTGCTTGGTAGTGATAACTTTCGAAAACAGTCTGAGCTTTGAACCCGTCTTCATCAGATTCTGCAGTGTATGTAGTTGCAAAGCAGGTGCCAATCCTCTCATTGACAGTATCCATATCGCAAGCAATCCGTACTTGGATACTGCGCTCATGTCTTTCCAGATTCTGGAATAGATACTCTGCCCATACCTTACGGCGCACCCCTTGATTTCGGGCCTGGCGCGTCCCTTGATTTCGTGGCCTGGAGATATCAGCACAAATGTTGTAATGACACATCAACTCCCAGTAAGTTGAGTATGCATTAGGAACAGCCTTGAGGCGAAGCAAATCCTTCGTATTCGGAACATACTCCTCGTAAGGGGTTCGCCTATGGATAATGCTGAAATCTCATGCATTTCGTGAAGTGCAAATCCCAATTCTCCAACAGGGGTGAAGAAGGTATTGGTCTCCGGATTATACATCTCCAGTATGCAGAAAAAGTAAGGAGAACTATGTGGAATTCCAAATTGCACGTTGCGCACCGCACGATAGAGGCCAAGCTTCTCTAAACGTATCTTGAAATTTTCCAGAATGAAATGGGTCATCCGAGACCACCATGATCGCGAAGTGGAGTGAATCCATTCAGGAGTGCGGAAATCATGAGCTGGTAATTGACCATGGGCATCCGAAAATTGATTCATAAAGGTGTTTGCTCGTTTCGGATGCTCTCCAACAGGTAAATCTTTGCCGAATCTACTGGGCAACAGACCTGTAACATACTTTGCCGGGCCGTCGAAAATGGGCCGTTTCTGTTAAATCTCCCGGTCGCAACGCCATGACTGCTACGGGTAATTGGCCAAGACATTATGCGGGGATATGAAATCCGCTGCAGATAAGATAAAGAATAGCTGCGCTCCAGATCCGGGATAAACATATGGCGACCTCCAATATTGCTCAACCACTTGGTGCTGTCCCATAAATCTTCGTCTCGTTGGTTAACAACATCCCCAAAAAGAAATTGCGGTTTCTTCAAAATCTGTCTATTGGCGCCTTCAAAAACGGAATCCGTGATTAATTCACGAGCTGTGAGTGGGTTGCAGCTAATAATTTTCTGTTGTCGATCCGCACTACTTCGCTTCTCAACCAAAGGGATGTAGCCGTCGAATCCAAAGTGAGATTGATTATTCGGACCGCCTGAAAATCCAAAGTAATGATTCTTGGATAAAGGATCCGTTGAATACGGAACTGTAAAAAAAAAAAAATTAATTAATGTTTAAAAAAAAAAAAAATTTTTTTTAAAGGGAAGGCACCCGCGGAGTGCCACCCGCGGAGTGCCACCCGCGGGTGGGCACCCGCGGAGTGCCACCTGCGGGTGGGCACCCGCGGAATGCCACCCGCGGGATGCCACTCGGGGTGCCACCCGCGGGTGGGCACCCGCGGGTGCCACTCGGGGTGCCACCCGCCGGTGGACACCCGCGGAGTGCCACCTGCGGGCGAGCACTCGCGGAGTACCATCCCAGGGTGGATATCTGTGCGTGGATACCCCGGTGCCACCCTCGTGCCAAATGCGAAGTGATCCCTGTGGTTATCCTTCCGTAGTTATGCATGGTTCTACATAAACGTGTTATATTTACATCATAACGAAATCTCTTTCGCGTGTTATATTTACATCTTAACGAAATCTCTTTCATAATAACCGCAAAAGCGATTTTAAAGTAAACGGATGACCGTTTGTTTACCTGATATCAGGGAAGAGAGATCAACAGCGGCGGTGACGCCTGCGTGTCGATCCTCATCGGTGATAACGCCCACTGATCGATCTTCAGCATTTAAATCCTGTGGTTGCGAAGTGCCTGCGGAAGCCATGAGAAAGGAGAAAGTAATCGTACAAAATAAAAGAACGAGAGATTTTCTGATTATGAGAAAAAGAGTTGGAGATCTATGGGTATTTATAGTGAATTAGCAGGAGTTCAAATAGGGAAAGGAATCAAAGTTCTGACCAAAATCAGAGTTTGATTAGAGTCCAAACAGGACTTGGATATTTATTTAAAATCTTTTTCCTATTCTAATGCTAATTCCTACCTAAATTAAGATCCAAATAACAAACAATCCCACTTAAAAAGAAAAAATCCAAAGTATTTTGAAATTTAGTACAAATAAATTAAAGAATTCCAAAAACTTTGGAGGGGGTTATGTAGACACTAAAAATAATTAAATAAAATAAAAAAATAAAATAAAATAAAATTATATGGAAACCACGATGGGAGAACCCGAGAGTGCAACCCGGGAGGATCCCGCGGGATGCAACCCGCGGGAGGATCCCGCGGGATGCAACCCGCGGGAGGATCCCGCGGGATGCAACCCGCGGGACATCCCGTGGGTTGCTTCCCGCGGGACATCCCGCGGGTGGCAACCCGCGGGGGCTCCCGCGGGTTGCCACCCGCGGGAGAGATCCCGCGGGTTGCCACCCGCGGGAGCTCCCGCGGGTTGGCACCCGCGGGAGCGATCCCGCAGGTGCCAACCCGCGGGTTATTTTCCGTATTTTTGTTTTGTTTCGTTTGCTGATATTCCGTGATCCGATTTTTCAGGAGCGAATCAATCCGGATTTCAAGTTCTCTCAGTCTATAAAATACAGGATTGGACTCGAGAGAAGGGGACTTTTTCTTCGGGGCTGGCAGAGCAATTCTTCACAGAGCGTTGAGAGAGATCAGAAGGAGCGGGTTTTCTTCACAGATCCCCTTCCAAGTTGGATAGTCAACGGAGGCAGCAACAAGACTCCACCACCACCCGTACCCACTTAGAAAAGGGAATCCACCAATATTCCCGTTCTTGTGACTCCTATTTTCTCTTTGTAATCTAAATTCCCATTGTAATTCATCAATTTTTCAATGGAATCAAAGATGCAATTTTTCGGGCGTACAACCATAAGCACTCATGTATTCGAACCCTGGATATCTTTATTCTCGTCAGTCCTCACATTCTCGGAACTATCCTACCAAAGCTTTTATGGTGCAATGAATAAGGTGGATAACTCCTATCTCTTCCCCATAGAGAAGAACTTCCATACTGTATTTCCTTTTACTGAGAAATAATTGCAAAATAAGCACACCTCCGGGATTTCCTTGTTCTCCTCGGTCCTCACATTCTCTGCACTATCCTACAAAAGCTTTTATGGTGTAAATGAATAAGGCCAATAACTCCTATCTCTTCATCATAGAGAAAACTGTCAACTATGCATGTTATCAGCCTGCCTTGAAGCTATGACCTCTCTGATTGCATTAAAAATTTGCTAGGCAACACTTAAAATTCCTCTTTCTTTCACTGTGATTCTGATTGCAAGCAGAAAGCAATATATTCAACTATAGATGATATTAAGAATGCCCTTCAATCATTCATCTGTGGCTCTAGTCATTGCTTAACCTACATGGAAAGGGCCAACTTTGGTGAGCTTGGTTACTGATAAAATTTAAGTTATATCTTATATTAAGTACATTAAATTGGAGTACTGAGGTGGCTTTGACTGTATGCTTAGCATCATTTTGAACTGGAGATAGTGGGCCCGAACTCTGAGGTTAGGCCCATAGAATGTGGTCATGGCATATAGGGCTATTTGACCCTTGTATTGGTTTACAGGCTTGAAACAAAGTATATGTGCTGAATGGGGTCTAAAGGGCTCTCGAATTGGAATTGTACACGCAATATGGCAAATCATAAGATGCATGCAAGCTTAGGGAGACCACTGAATATTCTTCTTCTTGTGGGTTAGAACATGAAATACCTGAAAGTTTGCAAGGTTGTATAAGGATGAAAGACAGGCATAGGTCGGTCTCGAAAAATTTCACAAATATGTAGCAAAAACTGAAACAAAAAGCTGATTTACAATGCAAGAACTTTTAATTTCAAAAGCACATATATGTAGAACCCTAATTGCTTCAAAGCATGACTTGTGTGAGATGAAAAGATTATTGGTGCCTAACTGAGAGGAAAGGCCTTCAAGAAATAGAGAAATCATAGAGATGGAGTGATGTAGTATGTAAACATGTGCTTTACTTATTATATGAAGTCTTCCCTCTGTAACACTCCTTTTGCTGGAAAAAGCCTAAGAAAGTGATATCATTCTTAACTTTCGCTACACAAAATCTTTCACTGTCTAAATGTATCTTTAGTGTATGAGAAGTCACCATAGTTATCAAGTGAGGATATGTATCGTGTACTGTTATCCCTATCTATCATATCACATATGTGTATTAGGTTAAGTAATCAAGCACATTCCAATTTATATAACAAAAAGATGAGCAAATTTACAGCATAATCCAACAAGCAACCTTGGAAAAATACTAAAACTGGTAATACACAAATTACAATTCAATAATTATATATAAATAAGTAATTAACTTTGAAATTGCAATTGCCATAATATGATTAGTCAAAATGACACTACATTAGGAAACATAGCACATCTCTAGATTCACTTGAAATTGAAGAATTAATCTGTCTTCCTATTCTTTTTCTCCTTCGCTCCCCACAAACTCCTACTCCTCTACTATTTTCTTCTTTTTCTTTCCTTTGTATCCTCTTCTATTTGCAATTGTATTCAAGTTCCAAGGTCTTAAAACAATTATTGAAAAAATCTCATTAGATATTACTACTAAATATTTGATATAAACAACTAATTAATTAAAATTTTACTGTTATCTGTTTTTTTCTAAGGCCTGCTTGCTCCTCCTTCAGATTTAAATCAGTCATGGATACCTATCCAAGAGTTATCTCTGGAAGGAAAGATCCTTATTTCTCCACAATCCTTTCGTGATCAAATTTCATATCTAATGGGCAAATTTGATCATATGTTTCTCCACTCACTTTTCTCTTTTGTTGCCTCAATTATAATAGTATATTATATTTAACAAAAGCTGAAACATGGAGTCTGTGTTCATCACCCCTCCTAAAAACATCAAAACAAACCACGTAATACCAATTGAGAATTATGGAAATAGGTCTATTGGTTCTTATGAACTTGAACTTGGATATCCTTTTTGTTAAAAAAACTAGAAGCATTTTGGGATTTACAACTCATAATTAATCCTAAAAGCCAAAAGGTCATTTTGAATGGGTTTGAGATCTAATTAGCTGTTGTATTAATTTACCTTTTTAGCATAATTTTACTTCATCCTTTGGGTTTGAGATTCCTTTATAGGTTGAATCAACTTATCATAACACATCGCATATCGTAAGATACAAATCGTTATCATAAGATACTCTAGGCATAACGTAAGATATTTACCCAGTGGATACATACATTAAAATTAAATATGTATCAGTTGTATCGTGATATCTATCATGTATCATAAGATATTGACAACTATAGAAGTTACATAGGTGTAGCTCATTTTACATAGATTAGTTAGCCAACAAACTAACTTGAATTACATTACTATATAATTATTGTTTTCCCTTCTTTTCTTGTCTGTATTAGTTGTTTCTTGGTATGATCTTGCGTAGTTGCTTACAACTACATCTTTTCTAATATGAAATCAAATTTTGTTATAGACAACTATTGAGCAACTTCTAGTCTTGATTTTTTTTAAAGAAACTCAACTATCAATTGAATTTGTTTCCTTGAGCTGATCCATGCAACTTAGACCTTTTACCCAAAGCTGAATTGTTGAAACTGTATAGTAACATTTATGTATTCATCCTTTGGCTTGGGAAAGTGCCTGGTAAGTCATTGGCTCAACTGTGCGACCTTGAGTGGACAAGCCGATGTCAGGCCATCCAAGTTGATGCTGATGTCTTCTGCTTAACAAAGCCGAGTTGGAATGAGCCATTATGAATTATGGGCTATCATCTTGGAGTTTTTGATTCGAAGCTTTGCACAAATTTTCCAACTACCTTTTAGGGCTTATGTGCTAGAGCTTAAACTTTTCTACTTGCTCGAGATAAGTTCTAATTGAAACATATATCTGCCTTCTGAAATATGTTTTGAGTCATGCAACTTGGAGAAGGGGATCTATTAGATAATTCACAATTGTAGTTCTAGAAGCACAGATTGACTACTCTAGGATGCCAATTTTACTTGTAATGGGCTTTCACTGGAGGGTATAATTTCACTGGAAATGCAAGAAAAATTCAAACCAAAATTATCTGATATGGTTATGTAATACCCAAAATTTTCACATTTCCCATATCAATTTATTTAGTATTGATCGTATTGGCTCGGGACAACGAACACCGATATCGATCCAATATTGAGTAAGTTTGATATATCTTGTATTATAATGATCACCTACTATAGAGTATCTTCTGTATGTGTGTGTGTGTGTATCTAGCAAAAAAAAAATGCTTGCCGTGACCTTTCATAGTTAGCACAAACATGACAATATAGTTTTTATATCTTTTTCTTTGACTTTTTTTTTCCATACTTCTATTAGAGTGTCTTGTATTGTTGATGGGGATATTGAACAACCATATACTAGTTAAGATTTATTATTTACAATTTATTAGATTTATTTGAGATTTTTTGAGTTATTAGTTTGGAACGATATATATCTATATATAAACTATCAGTTGATTCGATAATCATTATGGAAGTAGTCTTATTTTTTTGGAAAAATCTTATTTCTCTAAAACATGTGATTTGTTACTTCTAAATCTTTTAGAAATGATGTACGAAAGTGGTTCTAAGATTCGCCTTGGTTTGATATCTGATTTATATCTCTTTTGTTATTTTTTAACCTAGTTCTTCCTCAAATCTATCAAATCCTGTCCTCAAAATTCTAGATCGCTTCCGCACTGCATTAGATTTGGTATCAAAGACAAATGATCTCATCTCCATCATTATTTTTTCTTCTTTTATTTTGAAAAAAGTAAAAAATATAAAAAGAAGAGCAAATAATCTAAAACCCTCCAAGGTTTCTTCCTCATAAGATCCTCCATCACCGTTTCCATCAAACTCCAATGTTGTTGCTAGGCCACCATTGTTAGCAGTTCTTGTTGATGTCAAATTTCGATTATTAGACTCTAAGTCAGCCTCACCCTTACTATGTCTCCGTTGTCATCAGAAGATCGCCATTGAAGACCTTCACAGCTTCCCCCCTAACTCGCTGAGTCTTTGATGCTGCATTGATTTCGTCATCAATTCTTTGTCACCCTGCATTGTAACTCGATCGTCATTGCAACTCCATTCTCGACCAGAGATCTGAGTCAGGCTTGTCCTTAGCAGTTAAGTCTCGAAGCAGAACAATTTTGAACCAGAGTCCAAATTAGTAGTTCTTGAGCCCACCCCTAACTACAACTCAATTCAAGCCTAAGTTTGACTTGGTCCAAGCTAAACCAGCCCATTAGCATGGAACGGACACATTAAAGAATTTGAAGCATTTAGAACATGTTTCAAGCCTGATTTGAGCGGATCTTCCTTTGGTTAGAGCAAACCCTATCTCTATGTTCCAAGACTTCTCTATAAGATTTTCAACCATAAAAAATTGACAATCATCTTAAGAATTTTATAGGATCCTATTTGGGCGTCAACGACTCACCTTCAGGTGATATCACAATTAATTAGTTTTTCTGATTGTTCTTTTCTTGCAAATGATATGGATTATGTGATAATTTCTAGTTCATTACGCCTAATTGTTTATGCTTATTGATCTCATTTGTTGCTTGCTTAACATCATCCTTTAGAATTACATTTCTTTGAATTTAGAAATTGAGCCTTTTAGGAACTATTTTTATTTGATTATTTAGTGCAGGTATTTAGTTTTATTTGAGTCTAGGATTTTGTATAATTATCCAATTGTTTGCTTGTTCTTGCGTCGTATAGTCTAATGCATGACAATACATTAGAGATTACGGTTACTAAAATCGATGTGTTGTTAAGATAGAGGAAATCCATCGAAAGGTGAACATAAAGCCTACCGATTTTTATTGTACACATTGCCCTCACAATTTTTGTAATTAGATAGCGAACATGAGCTACTATTTCGACTTGCATAATTTTTTGGTGAATGTAGAGTATGGTTTGCTAAGTGGAAACTAAAATCTAGTTAAGGTTTATTGGATCGCCATAGAAAGACAAATAACGAGAATATATCATAGACCTATAGTGACATGGGATGAGACGAAGGAAAAAACTTAAGAAAAAATTTGTTTACTCTTCCTATGTAGCACGATTTTGGAAGAGTTGTTTGATTTACATATGGGAAATTTATTTATAAGAGAGTATAGATTTAAAATTTGAGTACCTTGTGTTTAGACGTGTGTAAACCATCATCCTACTATATATTTGTTTTTATAATGGCTTGAGATGTATTTTCATAAGTGAGGTGCTCCTCTTACATATCATGATTTCGTCCGAAAAGGTATTTTTTTTGGCTTTATAATTATATTTCAAATTACCTTTAAATAGAAGATCCACTTTCATCAGGAAGCAATATTTTAGTTGTATGGATACTATAATTACCGGTGCCTATGGAGGAGTCGATATATTAATACTCTGTCTACTAATCATATCGATGATTCTACAGTTGCTAAAGATATATTCATGTTTCTTGTAAGGCTACTACTGTACTAGTGATGTTGTGAATGCTTTTGGGGATATAATATTCTATTACTCCACGATAGGTTCTCACTTTCCACACTTAGGACACAGGAGCATGAGATAGTTGTTACTAATGTTGTTATTAGTGAGTCTTTTAATGTTCTTTTCTTGTGAGTTTTGAAGTTTATTTATGAGGTTCATTCCTATAGAAGTGTCCTTCTTTTACCGGTACCTGCATCTGCTGCTCCTGTCTTTAGAGCAATATTATTATTAATGTGATGAGATATGCATACAGGCGATAATATTTTATTATTGAAAATGCGATTATTTCTTTCCGTCCGTGTACACCATAGTAATGTTGCTATTTGTGTCCCTATTTTTTTATTTCTAAATTGTTGCCATATTTCTTTAAGCTCCTTAATCTCTCTATGCTCCTTTCCTCGATTTAGGTGCATCCATAACACCAAAGTGTATTCACAACTAAAAAATTGTGCTGTGCACTTTCCACTGTGCTAGGACAGAGTGAGCACCTCTCTGGACCTACTCACCCCTTTCTTTGCAAATTATACCAAGTAAGAATCGCATTTTTTGCTAGCAGCCACATAAATGCACGAATGTTAGTTGGGGCCTGAGTTTTCCATATCACTTTTGCAACCTCATCTATCCTTCCTATGTACGTTGTGACTGTGTAGCATGAGGCCAGTAGCCACTGTGAATATCTTGTTTTTGCACCACAGCCACTCATGTCTATCCTCTTGATCCTGCATTTCAGTTTTATCTTGCAACCTCCTTGTCATTAAATTTCTTTCCAAGTGGACCCCAAAATCTCCGCTTTGCACTCTCGAGAGCCTATATATGCCTCTTTGGCACATCAACTTTAATTGGAAGATGATCGGAGGTCAATCTATGACATGTGGATACCGTCCATTCTGGTGATATTAGTACTCCAATTTTGCCAAACTCGGCGATTCTCTTATATTGGACTAGGTATATTTTCTGCCTACTATTGGTAGATCAATCAACTATAATTGTTGTATAATCTCATTAAATTTTAGTCGTTCTCCATCATTACTGTCCCCACCTCTCCTTTCTTCTCGAAAATGGATTACATTAGAGTCCCCTCTCAGAACCCATAGTAATTTCCACCTCCCTTTTTTTAATTCTCCCAAAGAGAAGGTCTTATTAACCTATTGTTTGGTCTATACACTGGTGTCATTATGAAATTCCAATTTTTTTTTTTGTGTGCAATTTTCAAGTTCAGTGAGAATTTTTCTTCCCATGTCTGCTCAGCCAGATATGTCTCAGGATTATATCCTATTAGTATTCCTCCCGACATCCCCGTTCCATTTTTAACCACCCACGAGGTTTTTTTTTTTTTTTTTTTTTTTTTTTTTTTTTTTTTTGTCTCATTACTAACTGGTTCGGGTTGTTGATTTTAGTTTCTGTTAGACATATTATATCCAGTTGGTATGCTATTACAACCTCTCTAACCACCCTTCTTTTAGCGTTGCTCCCCAACTCTCTCACATTCCAAAAGATATAATTCATAATTATGTTCAATTCACTCACTATGTGACCTACTCTTGTTTTTAGGCCGCCCTCTGTCTTTCTTTCCTATATTTAGCTAGTGTCATATTTTGTGATTGTGCATTGTCTCCCATATCTATATGACATAATGTATCTAAATTTAACAATAACGAATCTAGCATTGAATTTAAAATGGAAATCGCACCTGTATGCAGCTGATTCGCTTTCCGTGCAGTTGCCTTCTCTGCTACAAATCCCACCACAGCATCCTTGCCTCCTTTTTACATCATCAGTCTCTGACCCCTCCTATTAGGATTTTCTCTGTTCACAGAACTTCTTGTCTCTTTAAATAGCACAATTTTAATTCATTGTTTGAATTTTAATTTGGAATAGATACTAATAATTTTACATTCTGATACTGTTTTATTATGTAGCATTTGGCTTTACTTTACGTTTTGGGTTTGTTTGTATGGAGTTTATGTTGCTGTTTTCATTGGAGAGAAGTTTCTGACAGCTAGATTTTAAAATATTGTTAGGAAAATCTTTTGCCTCTATGATTATTTTCTAAGCACTTCTTGTCTTTTAATTTTGATCGGTCCTTACAGAATCTGCTACCTATTTGAAGAGGAGCTTTTCCTTATGCATACAATTGCACATCACATTTATACGAGACAGCAAGCTGTAAGCATAAGATTCAGGAGTGGGATTAAGGGAAAAAAAAAAACATGTTAAAAATACAACGTCAGGATTTGCTTCAGAATATAATTGGTTTAAAAGAATTTTCCATCCCAAGGCTGTTCTTGAGAACGATCAATTTGATGGTAACTGCTATTCTTTACTTACATCTCTTTGCGTGCTTGTGCTCGCACAATAAGTGGATGACTTAATTGCTTGGCAGTTGTCCTTTGTTTTTTCTGAGAAGAATAGCTTGCCTTTTGTTGTTCTATGTTGATCACCTACATTCTTACTTTCAATTAACACTAGTTTTAAACTTAGAAGGGGTAAGAGATCGAACAAGAATACAATGTGTTGAATTAATTCAATATCCTAATTAGATTTGTAATGTGTTGAATTAATACAATATCCTAATTAGATTTGTAGGTCCGCTTGCATCAGGAGGTTGCATAGTTTATGCTAAGTTACATGGATCTACTTAACGGACCAAGCTTACTCCTTGGGTTTTTTTTATCGGTGATTGTTTATTCACATGTGATTCACTTCATTTTAAGAGTTCTTCCAATCGATTATAGTTTGAGTATGCAGAAGGGAACATCAGTGACAGTGAGATGCGGTATCACTTACCAGTGAGTTCATTAAGAAGTCATGCAACATAAGAGTTGTAGAGGGGAAATTTTGTATCAATGGTATGGCGAGAAATGTTCATTTTAACTGTATTCTTTCAAGAAATGAATAAAGGTTACCTATATGAGTCTGACTCAAATTGGTCATCAATTATCTGTTACATATAATGAATAAACCTTAGAAGTTAGTAATGACATCATGCCTTTTTAACATTCTTGGAACAAGAGATTACACTACGCCCAAGCTCGAAAACGTGTCATGGAAATCTTCTTTTCTTCTTCTAGAGGTTGTCTGCTTCCGCAATTGGTCCTTGCACCATGCCCATGCCTTCACCTGTATGTTTGATGTCAGAGTTTGATCAGCTAGATTCCAGGTCAGCCTTTAGCTTGTAGTTTGACGATGGTTGATCATAGTCTCTCGCTTGTCTGTTTTAGGCCCTTAATTAAGATACCATGCACTAGGCTTAAGAAGAAAATGATCACCTATTGTTCCTCACCTAGGGTGGTGTCTCTGGATGCATTCTTTTCTGCAAAAATGCTGGCCTTTGACGATTCACAGTTGGCATACACATGACAATATTATCATTAGTATCATTTTGGTTTAGTGCTTTCTGTTTTACGTACTGCTAATTTAAAATATCTTGTTATGCCAGTGAACTTTTTGTAAAATTGGGAAACTTTAGTGCTTAAGCATGACCATGTACATGAAATTATGATAAGAGTTCTCAACATTTTCCCTCCTGGAACAAATGGTGTGCCGCTGTAGCCAACTAGACGTCACGGTTGATCAAATAGAAATCTCTTTCCACAGCTAGGAGTACCACTTTCATTCAGACATTAATTTACTCTTGGTTGTCAATAATACTTTACCAAGCTCATCAAATTGATAACTTATTTTGTTTTGCCAGTTTGGTTATAGTTAATAGCTGTGAATGAACTTCACAAATTCCCTATACAATATTCTTCGACTGACTGGCTATCAGTTAATGAGCTTTATGACTCTTATTTCTTCGTGGAAATATATTTTGTGCCTCAAAAAGAGCATATGGAGTTTTATTTGCGTGTCAAGATGAACATCTGCTAAAAATTATGATGGCCATCTAGTAACTTTCTTGCCCCTTTTATCAACCTTAAAAAAACCTTTCTTGCCCCCTTATCAACCTTCAAAGCAGATGTTTCTACTCTCTAGAGACTCAGCATGCTAGTTTATACTCAGAAAGAAAAAATAATGAGGAAATGAGAATAACAAAGGATGCTAGTTTGTTAACATTTTATGGATGAATTATTCAAGTGAGTTAATTTCACTTTATTTTCTTTTATTACATTAATACATTAAAAAAAAAAAAAAACTTTTTGGAGTCGAAGGCCTTAGCCTTGCACAATCTAACCCAAGCTCTTTATGCCTGAGCTGGCGCCAGTGATCAATGAAGTTTGGCATACATATAACTCTAGTACTATGATACTATGTAAACAACAGTAGTGCTTGTTTTTTGGGTTAAACTGTTGTAATCTTGTCGGTGAATGTTGACATCTATGTTCAAATATCATCTATACATGATTTTCTATCTAAAAGATTTTTACACACGTCTCCTTACGACCATGACATCTTTTTCGCTTCCATGCTCACACCGACTGTGCATATTCTGGTGCTGACTCTGGTAGCCCCAGGATTTGATACACCCGCGTGGCCATTGATGTTGTCTGTCCTTGTTCTACTGCGTGTGCGCGTCACATAGAATGTTAATGTCAATCGTCACCCTCTCAATCGTCACCCTCTCAATCATCACTGCTCTTAGCACTCTGTAAAGAATTTAGATAAGACTCCATCCTTAATTTTAATGTAACTTCCCACGAAGATGCATTTATGTCTCCTATGTGGATCCCATGCATGCCTATTCCTTTTCTCTCAGATAAAAGATACCTGGCATTTTTTGGGTACCCTTTTATAATAATTCATGTTTGAAGAAGTTACATTTTTCATCTTGCCTACTTTTGAATTTTTTTTTTTGAGTTATTTTATTGTTTGCTCATCCATATTTACTAAATTAAACTGAGTTGATTCTTTTTTACAAGTTAAATTCGATTTAGTTAATTCTTATAGAATGTTTAGGATGTGTTGATGGAAACTTATCAGCTTTAGTAACATTTCTGTGAGCATCTCTCTTTAACTTGCTCATATTAGTCATCTTGTTTAATTTTATGCAATGTTCTTGGTGATATGGAGCTGTTAATATTGTTCTATTCAGCATGTTTCAAAAAATTAATATCCCATGCTTTCTTCTTTAAAGATTTCTTATAGTAGTTAAACTAATAATCAGTGAAATTGTACTGTACATCTGTAATATATATATATATATATATATATATATATATATATATATATATATATATATATATATATATATATATATATATATATATATATATATATATAATAAACGGGAAATACACCGGCGGTGAAGGGAGTTCCTTCACTGCCACTTAGGTGGCCCAATAAAATTATTACATGTGGCACCACTCAAAGGGCGATTAAGGAAATTCATTTATTTGTTACCTTCAATGGTGCCACGTGTAATAATTTTGTTGGGCCACCTAAGCGGCGGTGAAGGAACTCCCTTCACCGCCGGTGTATTTCCCGTTTCCTCATATATATATGTGTGTGTGTGTGTGTGTGTGTATGTATGCATATGTACATATACATACATATGTATGCATATGTATATGTATGTATGTATGTATGTATGTGTATATGTACATATACATACATATGTATGCATATGTATATGTATGTATGTATGTGTGTGTGTATGTGTATGTATGTATGTGTATGTGTGTGTGCGTGTGCGCGCGTGTGCGTGTGTGCGTGTGTGTGAGAAAAATAGAAATGAGCTGATGGCTCACGCAAGTTATCTGAGCTGCTGTTCATATCCAATATCTCCAATAATCTTTTTTAAAAATTTTATTTTGGATTATGATCTCGACTCTTTAGGGTTCACTCATACCCAATTTCTTGTGTTTTAGTTTTGATTTGGTCCTCCATCAAGTTAACACAAAATTAACGGTATTCAATGAATAAAACATTTTGTATGCACTTGATGAAAGGGTAAAAAAGCTCCAAAATTTATGAAATTTAATCTTAAAGAAATTAAGAAGCTAGAGATAGTAATTATTAAAAAAATTGAAGAAAAATCATTGGATGATTATAATTTTGCCGTTAACTCACGTAACTTTTCCTGAGCTGGCGGCTCACCTACAATAATCCCTATATATGTATATATATATATATATATACATAGAGAGAGAGAGAGAGAGAGAGAGAGAGAGAGAGCAATTATCTGAATTGCAGCTCATTTTTACTATTTTCAATAATCTTTTTAATTTTTTTTTTAGATTATGATCTTGATCTCCTAGGGTTCACTCATACCCAATTTCTTGGGTTTTAGTTTTGATAAAATTAACTGTTTTCAATAAATAAATTTTTTCGTATGCACTTGATGAAAGGATAAATGAAATTTAAATCCAAAGAAGTTAAGGAGGTAGAGATAGTAATTGTAAAAAAAAAAATTGAACAAAAATTAATATATTATTATAGTTGTTGTTATTTCACGTAACTTTTCTTGAGCTGGCGGTTTACCTACAGTAATATATATATATATATATATATATATATATATATATATATATATATATATATATATATATATATATATATATATATATATATATATATATATATATATATATATATATAAGGAAATGGGAAATTCACCGGCGGTGAAGAGAGTTCCTTCACCGCTACTTAGGTGGGCCAATAAAATTATTACACGTAACACTACTTAAAATAATAAATTGAAGAATTTCTTAACTGCACTTTGAGTTGTACCATATATAATAATTTTATTGGGCCATCTAAGTGGCGGTGAAAGAATTTCCTTCACCATTGGTGAATTTTCCATTTCCTATATATATATATATATATATATATATAGAGAGAGAGAGAGAGAGATATGATGTAGCATAAAAATATGCATATATAGACAAGTTTAAACATGTTATTTCTCAAAATGAGGGGTACATGTGTTTCAAACCTATTTGAAAAAATAAGCATCATCGTGCATTACGGTTGACTGATGTAGTTCCTTACCTACCAATCATTTTTCGCCAAAAAACATACATTTTTTTCAAAAACAATGGATATGCATGCTTAAAACCTGTATTAGAAAAGTAAACCATAAGAACACAGTTCGAAGGTAAAGATAACATGGTTTCAATTCTAGATAAACGGAACCTTTGGAAATAGGGAGACCATGACAACTTTGGAATTGTTTTTTGTCTTTGAATAGAGGGAGGAAGAATAATGTTACATGGTCATGTGAGAGCATTGAATGTTTAGGAGGTTGGCATATGTATCAACTTATAGGAACTAGAGATTTTGAACACTTAAGTCTTCATCTCCCTCGAAATTCACTGTTTCTTAAAATAATCTCCAGGGCTTTAATTTAGTTTGATATAGGATTAAATTAATCAATCTCTCTCTCTATTAGGCTTAGCTTGCAGGATTGCATATTTTTCTTGCCACATTAAATGAGTGGAAGCGCGTTAGTCGGGTAAAGATCACGGATTCATGACAAGCATGAACTATCTTTTGGTTAATATCCTTCATTATTATATCGTTGGTGAACTTCTTTTAGGAAAAATTATGAGATTTATTTTCTTGTCACCTTTTAGATTGAGAGGAGTGTTTGTCCATTTGCTCTGGCATTCTTTCGGCTTCCATCGAAAATTACTTCCAACATATTCAGAGCTATATAGATCGTTCTACGTGAACAATTTGCATTTAAGAGAAAAATTCCTTTAAATTGCGTTACCTTTCTTAGGCACTGTACCTATTATGCCACTCGGTTCCTGTTTGGTATGCTTTTTTGAACCTAACCTGCTCCGACATGCTCGTTATCTCTCAGTCGGCAACTTCCAGAAATTATATTTTTCCCATGAGTAGGTGAAGTGTTGCTCATTGCAATAGTCGTGAACTTGTGATTCTTGATAAATGCAAGAAATATATGGAAAAAAAAGGCTGGAGGGGAAATATAAATGATGAGCTTATTAGACTTGCAAACTGTTGAGACTTTGAGGCGCAAGTGGGATGACTTTGCAATCACTCCTATAACCAATTTGTGATATGATCAGATCAAGAGATCGAACGGTATATCACTTTAAATTATTTTTATTTATTTATTTATTTGAGCTGTTACTCTTTAACGATTCTGGGCCATGCAAGTTAGTTGGGCCCATTTTCTTTTGTGGGGCTCCACTTCCAAGCTTCCAAGAATCCACTCACCATTCCTCATATGGGGTGGCCTCACGTCTGACGTCTAGCACGACTATTCTACTCCATTAATCTATTATTATCATCTTCAATCAAAAGGTTAAAATAATTAGGATTAGGATGAGAGAGAGAGAGAGAGGAGGGGGGGGGGGGGGGGGGGGGGTGTCCACGTGAATGTCTGTCAATCAAACATTCACGTTGAGCCCCTCTCGCTCTCTAGCTTAGGAATCCCAATTACGCGTCCTAAACTTAATTAATTAACATTTTTTTATCTATCTCTATGTACGTGAGAAATTAATTAAATTTCTCTTTCTTAGGGAAGAGTCAAATAGGGAACGTGGGAACCAAACAATAACGTAGAGGCTTCCGTCCCTTCAAAACGACAGCCTATCCTTTTTCTCGTCGGCGGTCAACCCTTCCCTTTTCTCATCTTCTGGAGCTTCATGGCCTCAGTTGAACTCGAACCACCATCGTACCAATCACTTTTTGGCTTTTGTTTATTTTCTGCAAACAAAAATTTGAATATAATTTTGAAATGTGTGGGATATACTCACCATTCTTTTTTTTTTAAAAAAAAAAACAAAAAGAAAATTGAATGCGAGCAAACAGATTGTATGTAAGATTTAAATCTAACTTTCTTGCATGTATGAAAGATTTTACCACCATTCGTATTTAATTAATTACCCGTACTTATTAGAACATTACTTTCCTTGCAATTGCTTGAGCATGTGACAGACTATTTCCTTATTTTTTTGTAAGCTGGTTTATTGTATCTCAAGTAAATAATGTTAAGTAATTTTTGCCAACAATTTCTCATTAGCGTCTTTGTGCTTCCTTCTTATTACAAGAATAAGATGAAATTAAGAATCATTTGCTCGTTGATAAGCAAATTTAAATAAGTAGAGACTTGATGCACTAGTAATAGTACTCATTAGTGCAAAGAATAATTATCTTTCCTCCAACTAAGACTAGATGCAAAGTCTATGATTAGAGCAGTTTTCGAATGTATACAGGTATGGATTCATAGATATAGGGCGGTTGTACATTATCGGCTCCGTACAAATACAGCACTACATTTAGCTTATGATTTTAAAAACATAACTAGTGAAACTTTGACCTGATAATCGTCTTGGAGTTGAGATTCCTGATTGTGAGATTTCTGTCCCTATATATGACTAAAAAGAAAGGCAGTAGTATTCAGCATCTTATGACTACTAGGCCACCACATGGTTTGCTTCTTGAAAACCTAAGGATCACTTATTTCTTAAATCTTAATTAAATTTGGTTATTAATTTATGTACCTACCCTATCGAGCTCTCTTTCTTTATAAATAAGCGCATCCCATCAGCATCTACCTTCAGCCCTTGGGAAGAGTACTTGCTTGAGAATTCACATCGTGATCAGTCTCATTGTACCCTTGATTTGGAGAAAAATGGGTGGAAATTCTCCTTGTGCTTCCTGCAAACTGTTGAGGAGGCGGTGTGCCAAGGACTGCATCTTCGCCCCCTTCTTCCCTTCTGACGATCCTCAGAAGTTTGCCATCGTTCATAAGGTCTTTGGTGCTAGCAATGTCAGTAAGATGTTGCAGGTACCTCTCTCACTCTCATTCTCAATATCATTTCTTTCTTCAAGAAGCAGGGTTTGACCGTTGTACATTCTGAAAACATACTTTGCTCATTGTGCTCTCTCTTTCATATTTACGTCTATAATGCCTTGGGTTTGTTCATGTTAGCCATCAAAACAAAGTAGTTTATTTGATTTGATAACTTCATAGCTTGAAGTTAATTCACGTGATTGTTTTGATGCTTCTATCAGGAAATCCCATTTCATCAGAGAGCAGATGCAGTAAGCAGCCTAGTGTACGAGGCGAACGCCAGGGTGCGGGACCCAGTCTACGGCTGCGTGGGCGCCATCTCGTACCTTCAGAGCGAAGTCTCTCAGCTGCAGATGCAACTGGCAGTAGCTCAGGCCGAGATCTTGTGCATCCAGATGCAGCAGGAGCCGCAGTTGGCGAGCCCACATTTAGATTTCGAAAATAAGGCTTTCCTCTTGCAAGATAACCTGAGCAGCATCGGCCAACTGGTGAACTTTGCTCCCTCTGGCAATGCAGTTCAGGTTCAGGAGCCTCTTAAGAGAGAATCACTTTGGACATAGAGATAATTTTTTCTTTTGGAAAAGGATGAATGTTCGACAAGCTGGCTAATTGATATTATTAATTTCCTTAATTCCAGTAAATTGTTGGAGAGTTTAAAGGAATGGAAGCTTGTTTCTTTTTCTTCTAGTTGCACAAAAATCTTAGAAAATTGGTCAAAATATGGAAATATAAGCACTTGTTTTTTGTTTTCAAATTTTGTGCTTTGCTTTGGAAATTTTTGGTTTCTTTGTTTGATGTGAGGTGTGGTAATAATTTGAATAATATAAGAATATGGGGTCAGTGGACAAATTATATAGATTTGCATGAAAGTGTACATAACCCTAGTCTTCTAATATTGCCTTGATCCCAAATACCGATAGTCAGTCACTTCATTGTTCATGTCTAAAATCATATTATTTTATGCTTCCAATTATCGGATCAATAATTTTGATTTGCCTACCTCTATCTTGTAATTTGCATTTATGCTTGAATTTTTCGAGTGAATTCTTGTGGCCTGATTGAGTAAATAATAAGGCGTACAACGTATCTTTTTGGTAATGGAGATAATTCTTCTTCATAATGTTGGTCATGTTATATTATGAAATTTGTCACCATCGATTACCTAAAGTCTAGATAGCATCATTTTAAGAAAAAATAATTTACTTGCATTCTTTTGCTTTTTGTTGGAAGAGAGGAGAGAAAAAAAATTACTAGTCTATTCAATTGCAGGGAAGAAGAAAAGAGATGAACAAAAAGTCGGTTTTCGGTATATACCAGTTCTTGCTGCTCAAGTTTTTTGCTGACTAGGGTATCAATTTACTTCCTTAAAGAAGAAAAGTGCTATTTATTCTTAGATCTCTCTCTCTCTCTCTCTCTATATATATATATTCTATTTTCATTTTTTTAAGAAAGCTTATAAATTCACTAAGAATTATTTAGGGGAGAGACATTCTAAAGGAAGGAGAGGGGAAAAAATGCCTATATTAAGGATAGAGTCTTCGTGAACTTAGAAAGAAGTACTTGATGGGTTCTCTATGAAACTCAATAAATTCTTGTTAGTCTATGTTGTTCGTCAGTTGGGTTGTTGAATCCATATACCATGATTTTTGTAAGCTTCTGGTATTTTAATTCGAAAACTTTTATTATCATCTCAAAGCAAGAGATTCAAATCCTCAACCTCGTCAAAAACTCATAAGAGACCCACTCAAACATCATCTGGGTTCAAAGAGTCTAGTTAGATATGAATTATCTCGGATCTTGGGTCAAGGGTGCATGTGTTTCTTTGCATAGAAGTAGAAAGGAAGTAGTTAAAGTAAATCCATTTCCACTATTTCATGTATTTGTTTAGCTAAGAAGTAAAATGGAAGTTACTTGTACAATGATGAGTTGGATTTTATGTGGCACCTCTAATTCTCAATATTAACTTCAGAAGGATTTTGGAGTTAAAAAAATACTAATATTTTATAAGCACGTGTTTTCAATTTTTTTTTCCTTCTAAAAAATTATTATTTTATTTCTCTTCTTTCTTCCAAAAACTGGAAAAACAAATACTAAAATTATAGAATATATGATACTTCCAATTCTTTATTTTTAAAAATTATTTCTATCTTTCTTCTGTATTTCCACTACTTCTAAGTATCCAAACACACCCTAAACATCCCCTTTCTCTGTCATTTTGTTACTTGGTAACAACTTTTGCTCGATGGTAGCTGCGACAAACTTTAAATAAAAAGATATATTCATAATTTGCCCTCTATTAACTGCTATTCAGGTGCATCTGCATTGAGACAACATCAACCATGTGCCTCAAATGTAAAATATATGGTCATGTAACTTTAATTGCAACATAAGTTTCTTTAGATATACTACATGAATTTTGATGCTAGCCTTGGTGGTCTGTTTCTCAATTAACCATTTCAATATGGGGATTAGCATCAAGGGAGGGATAAGGTCAATGGAGTACTACTGAGAAAATTAACAAATAACAACAAAATAAATAAAAATAAAAGGCTTGAGGTTAGACTTTTGAAGTGACATTTCTCAAGACAAGACTCTAATCAATCTTGGAATTAGCTAGCTAAGCTTAGCTTTCCCTTGATGTGGAGAGACCAAAAAAAATCAAGAGGAGAACAAGCAATATAGTGAGAAAAGAAAAAGAGCCTGTTGCACTTTTGAGGGCTCGAGAGTGCTCGAGAGTGCTTCATCTCAAAACACTCTTTTGTTTATATATTTATATCTTTGTTTTTAGTCTCCTTCCCAAGATATTGAGATTGAAGAAACCGAGGCTGACCAAAATCTCATCTCTTCTCGAAAAGTAGGTTTAACTGCTGGATCTTGGTGGTTAATAAATAATTTGGGTGTTTAAATTTCTACTCAAAAGTAAAATACTTTGTTAACTTGGTTATTGCTCCACCTTATGACTTGGCTTATTCATGTAACTTGTCAGTGCAAGAAATACTCTTGGTGCTGAATCTATTTTCTTTGATTTTTTTTTTAAAAGAGTTACTTATAGGAAAGAAACCGACCACAGTAGAAAAGAGAATTTCTTTTCCCTTATGTAGATATATAATGATTCTTTGTTATTTTTTTAGGGGTTAAACGGCAAGCAGAATGTCCTCCGTATTTTATTAATAAGTCATAATAGAACATTCATTATATAATAGAAAAAAAAGCAAAAAAATGCCGTAAGGCATAGAGTTCCATCAAAAAGTATCTATTCTATCATACATACATGAAAGGTAAAGTACATCCAACCATAAAACTGTCAAATCATAAGCCAAAGACAATTTAATCGTCATCGGTGCTTTCCCATCACACTATTCATGGGCGGCTCTATTCTGCTCTGGCATGCATCACCTCTTGCTATAGGTCATATTCGTCTTCCTCTGTGTCCTGTCTTTTAGAGAGGTATAGCCTCTCTCTATTTGAAAGCATATCTGTCAAGAGTGTACATCAATATATGTAAGGTAGAAGCATGTATGGGTAGAGTATTTATATTGTAGGAAGATCCTGTTGTCTCTCTCTCTCTCTCTCTCTCCATACATTTCAACATATAGCTGCAATCATAATGCGATACATATGGATATCTTGTCGAATGTTCCTACTAGTGTCTACCCTGTTCTATATATCGATAGCCTCAAACATTTTATGTGTAAGATGCAAATATGTGTAGACTAAAAAAAAGATTAAAAATAAATAAATAAATAAATAAAACAGGAGTGCCTGCGGGTCCCACCCTCGGGACCGCTCTCGCAGGAGCGCACCCGCCCGCGGTTGGGTGCGCCCGCGGAATCGCTCTCGCAGGTGGGTCCCACCTGCGGAATCACTCCAGTGGGAGTGCTCCTCCCGCGGTTGCTCCCGCAGTTTTACTCGCTCCCGTACTTTGATTACATGATCTGAATTTTTGGGGATTAATTACGTAGATTTAACTGGATTTGAGAGAAGAATTTGAGCCGGATTGGAAGTACTCCTCAATTTATAAATTGGGAGCGGAGTTCAGAACTGGGGGAATTTTCCATAGACGGAGAGTCCAAAAAGGGGAGATTCTTTTGAGGCAATTTTTCAGAGATCGGAGTCCAAAAATCTATAAGGAGAATTTATAATTTTCATCCCGATCCAAATCGGATCATCAACGAAGTGCAGAATCAAGACTCCACCGCTGTCAGAACCCACAAAAATAAAGGGGAATCGAAATCAATTGATCCCCATTCTTGAAATGTCGATTTTCTATTTGTAATTTTTCTTTTATTGCTGTAATTCCAAAGTAAATTGGCAATATAAAGAAAGGTTCAATTTTTCGGGCTTACAAGAATTGGCGACCACAGTGGGAGTTTGGGCGGCGCAATCCGATCTTTAAATTTTTTGATTCGGAGCCTAGGCGTCATCGCCGGGTAAAGATAAAGAAATGTGAGGCGTCATCGCCCACCAAAATTGAGAAGACGTCATCATCTGTCCAAAAAAGTGAGGCGTCATCGCCAACTAAAATTAAAAAGGCGTATCGCCTGTTAAAAAAAATTATTATGAGGTATTATCACCCATAATAAAAAACAAGACGTCATCTTCTGTTAAAAAAAAATATAGTGAGGCGTTATCGCCCATAAAGAAATTTTTTTTGAGGCATTATCGCCCACAAAAAAATTGACAAAACTAGATATAACCCGTGGGATGTAACCCACGGATGCAATCGCAGGACGCAACCCGCAGATGCAATCGCATGATGCAATCAGCGGGATGCAACCCGCAGATGCAATCGCAGGATGCAACCCGCGGGATGCAATCACGGAATACAATCGCGGGATGCAACCCGCGGATGCAATCGCGGGATGCAACCCGCGGATGCAATAGCAGGATGCAACCCGCGGGATGCTGAATCCGCGAGGAAAAAAATAAATAATAATAATAATAATAATAATAAAAAGTAATAAATAGAATAAAATAAAATAAAAATAAAAAATTAAAATTAAAATAAATTGAAAAGACCTCATTTACAATAAGAAAATAATAAATAAAAAAAGCAAGGCGTCATCGCCCAAAAAAATAAAAATAAAAAAACTAACAACATGTCATCACCAATAAAAAAAATAGAGAGTAAAGTAAGGCGTTATCTCCCATAAAAATTGACAAGACTAAAAAAAAAAAAAAACTTCATGTGGGGTTCCAACCGCGGGGTGCACTTGTGGGTTGCTCCCACGGGATGCAACCCGCGAGTGCCACCCACGAGATGCAACCCGTGGGTGAAACCCGCGGGATGCAATCCCGTCGGGTGGCACCCACCGGATGCAACCCGCGAGTTGCTACCGTAGGTGACATCCCGCGGGGTGCCAAAAAAATAAATAATAAATAAATAAATTAAAAATAATAAAAAATAAAATATATAAGAAATAAATAAAAAGTAAACGAAAAATAAATTTCAAATAATAATACAATAAAAATGAAAATAAAATAAAAAATAAAAAAGTAAATAAAAAATAAACAAAAAAATAAATATAAAATAATAATAATAAATATAAAAAACCAAAATAAATAAATATAAATAAAAAAGTAATAATAAAAAAATATAAATTAATAATAATAATAATAACAATAATAAATAAATAAAACTTGGTACCCAAGCAATTGCACCCGTAGGTTGCTTCTGTGCTCTAAAAAAAAAATAAAGAAGGGAGAAGAAAGCGTTGCTGCGCTCTTGGTGTCCTCAACCAGACTTGGATGGCCACACTCGTCTCCTTATTCCCCCGTCCTCCGTCGTCCTCTCCATCGGAATGCTGCAGATGAGGCATCGTCTACCTTGGGCATCATAGCCGCACTTCCCCGTTCCTCTTACTCCGCCTCGACAAAAGCAACAATTTTCGGGTCTTCGGCTTCTGATGACCGATTGATGAACTCAAGCACTCGATTTGAATCAATTTGGTTTTTTTCTCGTCAAATTAGGCTGAAAACTTTCAAATTGAATTGATGGAAAGAAATAAGGAGGAAGTTTTGAGATGCTTAAAGTAAGCAAATATGTGAATAAACTTTGTTTAGGACCTCCACCACTTCGGGCTTCTGACGTCCGAATCTTTAAATGCAGAGGCAACACTTGCTTTAAAAAAAGCAAGGATAAAGTTTTGAAATTTATTTGAATATTGAAGAAATTACAGTCGGGGGTCTCGATCGATGGCTGAATCCCTCATTAAGCGAATCCAACAGCTGATCCCTCCCTCTCTCGCGATGTCAGTCGCCTCAACGCTTGTAGTCGTGCCACTATTGCCAGAGGCAATCAAGGTGTTGCCCGACATTACGACGCACATCCTCACGTGGGTACTGTGCGATAAGGGAGATGCCGATGCCACACGCAAAATGCTTGATGAAATGCCAAATAAGGAAATTAAGCCCGATGTGGTTAATTACAACAAGGTGTTCAACAGCTGTTCTATTTAGCAGACTATATTGTTGGACTTCGATAATCAGTGGGCTTGTGAAGTGCGGAGAGATCATGCTCGCATTGGCTGTGTTTGATATAATGGAGTGCCGAGATACTGTCTCAGTAAAATACAACGAACAATGGGTGCACTCTTGGGCGATTTGGAGGAAGCCTGCGAGATGTTTTGATCTAACACCTGAAAGAAGTTTGACCTCTTGAAACCAAAGCAAATGTTATCACAAGGATTTCATCTTCAAAGACTAGAAGCACAATAGTAAGCACTACACCATGTTGTCCTCCCTCGAGTCGTCGATGACAGAATAGGAGATCTTCAATGGCGTTGTTACAATCAAGTACTAGCAGCCCGACAACGATGTGGACGCCCTCGTCTCTGTCATTAGCAACAATGATGTTAGAGCACGACAAGCTTGTCGCCACCGTCGCTACCGGCGGGAAGGGAGGCGACAACGAGGCAGCATCCTGTTACTCTCTGAAGAACAGGCACACATGCAAGACGTGCGGTGACTACAAAAAAAAAAAAAAAAATTAAGAAGACTTCAAGTAGAGCCTCAGAAAAATGAACCTGAGATTCTTAGTGCATGGCTAATCTAAAGTACACACAAGAGGAAGAAAGTTGTTGCCATATCCTATCACACAATGTCCCAAATTGAGGTTTTCCTCCAGATCTGATATTCACTCCTAAAAAGACTGGAGTGGAAATTTTCTTGGCAGATTTGAGGGCTGGTTGATGTTCGACTGCCTATTCGCCGCTCGACTTTAACGCTCTTAATTTTGTCCAGCTCGCAACACCAAGCTTCTATTGGCGATGAATTGTTAGCTAAAGTACATGGTGCTGGGACCGTATAATCAGACAGATCATTCCAGGTGCAAATCCAGACTGGACAACAAGTTATCCTCCATTAACAAGCTTGATCTTAGTTATATTACTAGTCCTCTTGATGGGATATGGAGTTGCTAATGTGATAATTGCTAGCACACATGATTGGAGGCTGTCCCCCTCAATACTTGAGGAGAGAGACATTTACTAAAACTAATTTTTGAGGTTGCACTTGAACTTTGTGGTGGATCCTCCTTATCGGGTCTCCACTTTTGGGTGCATAGAATCAGTTAAGGCTACTCTTTCTTGATTTACAGACCGACGTGCAATTCATTTGGTTTTGCTTTATGGCTAATGCCATTTTCAAAACACTGCGAGGCAGATAATACTTATTGGAAGCTGCTGCTGATACCTATAAAAATCCAAATAAGATGAACACAAGAATGGTGATGAAGGCTTGCAGGTGACTGAGAATGAAATTTCTAATGCCATTATGCTTCCTTCGAAGTTGAGTGGAATAACACAGAAGTTGTTCCAGAAAACTATCACCTTCACCAAAAAATAAACCATCTGAAATGAAGACTATAGTTCGACATTGGAAGTGCTCATTCCTACTCTAAAAAAAAAAAAAAAACTAGATAAGCTTGAAGAAAATGGAAGCTTGAAGGCTCTTAATTTATAAGTGAAGTTGGCATATGAAGCTAATGGTGTAAACAATGCTCCCACGCCCTCTAAAAATGTCAAACTTAAGGTAAACCCTGAATATCATTGTGTCAAAAATTCTTTGGCAGCAACCAAGGCGACAAAGTCCATATAGAAATCAGCAAGCATGGCATAGTCTGAACCTTGAGAACCTATCCTCTTTAACCTCAAGACCACTATGCTCCTCTCTGGGTTCCAACCCGAGCTCATCCATTGCCAGTACATCCAAAGGCCCAGTCATGCTAATTATCACGACTAGCTGGGGTGTTGGTATTTTCTTTGCTCAAAACCAATTCTCCTTCGGGCCGGATACCCTGGTCGGAAAGGAGGCTGGGCAACGACATATTCTAGAAAGGCTTCATGTGATAAAGAAGCTCGTGAGGGATGGTTATATTGATGCTGACAACGTCTCTGAGGTGGTGGACAAATACATGATACATCTGATGGTTCAAAAAAATAAAAATGGACAGTTTTCCTCCCAGTCTTTAAAGACACTTCAGCCTACTATGAGCTTAGCAAATCACTAAAAAAAAATTGATTCTTTCCCTGCATTAAGAATTTATTCAATTGGGGGTGGTGAATGAAATCTACACAGGGGGTAGGATCCACATCTAGAGTGCAAAGCTAAACCTCACATAAAGCATGGGGCCTGGCCAGCTTAAAGCTAGCCAGACGCAAGGCTGTGTCTGCAAGTGAAGCGCAAGATTTATTCAATACGCAAGGCTAAACTAGCGCATGAGTCAAATTCAATGATTGAGGTTAAGCCAGCATACGAGTCTAACCCGGTGTATAAGTAAGGTTAAATCATAATCCAAAGTTGAAACTAAACTCGCTAAAGTCAATTAGAATGCAAGGCCAAGTTCCAGTCTAACATAATGCAGAAGTGTTAAAATGCGAATCCAAGACTCATCCCCATCTAGAAGTATCAAAACGCAAGGCTAACACTCAGTTTTGCCTTGCCCTATGATGGACTCCCTGATCAGCCAAATGGGGTCTACACAGGGGGTGAGACCCACAACCAGATAACCTCGTGTATAATGCGAGCTAAGCCCAAAGCAAGAATACGAGGCTATGCCTGCATACAACGTGAGGCTAAACCAATGTAAAACCATCTAGTGCATGAAGTTAATTCGAGACTGCCAACGTAAAGTCATCAGACGCGAGGCTAATTCAAAACTAAATCAGCGTACATGGTTATACTAGTGCGCGATGCTAAGCCAGTACACAGAACTCATCCAGAGTACAAAAGTGAACATAAATGCAAGGCTAAGGTTCAACCCTGCGTAGCCCACTACAAAAAAAGTAATCTATTACTGCATGACGAACTCAATGGATAGTCAAACAAGTCCTATACAGAGGTGGGATCTACATCCAGTCAAACATGGATATGTATGAAGCCAGAATGTAAAGTTATGCTTGCATACAATACAAGGCCAAACCAGCGTAAAGTCATCTAAACGCGAGGCTATACTCACAGCCAAAATGTAAAACTAATTCTCAACCCCGTATAGACTTTAAGAAATGGAAGCTCAAGGTCTGCGTCAGAAACTTAAGGCGTCAAGCCAACTAGGAGCCTTGCATAATATTCGATGAAAAAGAAAGTGGCCCGTCGACTTACAATGGGCTCGTAACCAGTCAAATGTGGCCCACTTAGGGGGTGAGACCCACGTCCAGTAAACATTGCGAAGAAACTAAACTCTGCATACAATGCGATGCTAAGCCAGCTAAAGTCATCTAAACGCGAGGCTAGATCCGCGCGGAGTGCAAATTTATGCCCGCAACTAAAATGCGAAACTAACTCACTGTGTAAGGCTAAACCTGCACACAATCTAACCCAGCGTATAACGCAAAATTATACTAGCCCAGTCATGAGGCTTTGCCAGCTTAAAATATGAGGCTAAGCCTGCGGATATAGGGCTAAGGTTACGTCTTGAATGCGCAATAACAAATCGAATTGTATCAAGCGCAAATCTCGAGAGCACCTTCAGCAAAAAAAAAGTATAAGAAAAAACTTTCAAAATGGACGACTTGGTTTTAGCCATGACGCACAAGACTAAGGGCAAATTTCAATCAAAGTGGGACGGCTATTCGTAGTAGAGACGGTCTATCCAAATGGAACATACCGATTGATCAATCAACACGCTAACCAGATGATGATACAGATCAATAAAAAATTCCTGAAGAAATATTATTCTTAAGGGAATGAAGTCATCCGACATCTTTTTCAACACAACAAATAAAGAAATGTTGGTCGTTACTCAGGTGTAGCTTTGCACCTCAATTTGGGTCATAAAATGAAAATGGATCCTTCTCTACGATTATGGATAGAGAAAATATTTGGCCTGTTAAGTCCAAATGAAATTCTCGATAACCCATCATGCTAGGGTAAAAGTATGATTTACCCAACACCATTAAGGTAATGGGAAGAGAACCAGTTTCTCGCCAACCCATCATGTTGGGGGTAAAAGCATGAATTGTCTAATGCCGTCAAGGCAACAGGAAGGGAACCAGTTTCTCGCTAACCCATTATGCAGGGGGTAAAAGTATGAACTGTCTAATACCGTCAAGGTAACGGAAAGAGAATAAAATTCTCACCAACCCCATTATGCTGGGGGTAAAAGTATAAAATGCTCAACGCCATCAAGGTAACAGTAAGAGAATAAATTTCTCGCTAACCCAATCATGTTGGGGGTAGAAAGTATGAATTGCCCAATGCCATCAAGGCAACGGAAAGAGAATAAATTTCTTGCCAACCCATCATTTGGGTTAAAAAGCATGAATTGCCCAACACCGTCAAGATAACGGGAAGAGAGCAAGTTTCTTACCAACCCCGTCATGCTGGGAGTGAAAAGTATGAATTGTCCAACGCCATCAAGGCAACGAGAAGAGAATAAATTTCTTGCCAACCCTATCATGCTGGGAGTAAAAAGCATGAACTGCTCAATCCCTTTAAGGTAATGGGAAGAGAATAGATTTCTTGCCAACCCTATCATGCTCAGGTAAAAAGCATGAACTGCCCAACGCCGTCAAGACAACAAAAAAGAACAAGTTTCTTGTTAACCCCATCATGCAGTGGGGGTAAGGAGCATGAATTGCCCAACGCCATCAAGGCAAATGGAAGAAAACGTTTGGCATTTAATTCCAAACAAAACCTTCGATAACTCACCATGCTGAGGGGAATAGTATGGCTAGCCCAACTTAAATAGTAGTTGGTAAAAACAAATCAAACCCGTTTATAGCTGGGGGTTTACTAAAAATCCCATGACAAATTTACTACAACAGTATCCTTATCCAATTATAAGGATGCATTATCGCCCAAAGCTGTAAAAGTAAAGGGAAGAGAAAATGTTTGACATATAAGCCCAAACGAAATTCTCGACAACTCACCACGCTGAGAAAAATAGTATGACTAGCCCAACTCAAACGATAGTTGGTAAAAACTAATCAAATCCGTTGATAACTGGGGGTTTGCTAAAAACCCTAATCAGATCGATCCTCTGTCAAGTTAAGATTTCACCTCTGACAATAAAATTCTTCATTAATTTTCTCTGACAGAGCCAGTAAATCTCTAATAGATCAAGTCCAATGAAATCTCTTGTCATGTTAAGATTTTATCTCTGACAGCAAAACTTTTCTCATCATTTTTTCTCCAACAGAGCAAGTGACACTCCAAAATATTTGTCAAGTTAAAATCCTACCTCTGACATCAGAATTCAAAAGTTTATGAGATCAAATCCGATTAAATCTTCTGTCAAGTTAAGATTTCACCTCTGACAGAAAAGAAAACTCACACTTCATCAAGTTCAATATTATAGCCTCTTATGAACTTATTTTTGATATTGTTAAGTTAAAAATTATCTCTGACGAAAATCATCTCTCTATCAAGTTAATAGTTACCTCTGATAGTCAAATTCCTAGACTAAATACGTTAACCGTCACATCTGTTTAGTTAACTCATTCCTATCATGACCAGATCCTCTGAATAGGTCGAGTTTTGAGACATGTTTAATGACACCTCTATCTTTTCTGATCCGTCATACTAGATGTCATTGAATGGTTAAGATTGTAATGAACACGTTAATATCATACCTCTGCTTGACTTCAAATAAGTACGTTAACATCATACCTCTGCTTATCATCTAACGAGCATGTTAACATCATACCTCTGCTTGTCATCTAATGAGTATGCTAACTTCATACCTCTGCTTGTCATCTAATAAGCATGTTAAAATCATACCTCTGCTTGTTATCGAATAAGCATGTTAATATCATACCTCTGCTCATATTCCATGAGACACGTTAATAGTTACCTCTATTTATCAAATCTATTACACGTCTGTCATGCACTTAGCGTATGAATGAGACATCAAAAATATTTTTACATGTAGACAACAAATTTTCTGAAGCAAAACTACAAGCAAAAGTTTGGCTCGGCCGTATAGGTACAATGGCCAGCATCAAGAAAACTCACTAGAAGCAATCTCTGATACATCGAAGAGGTACAACAGTATAACTCGAGCAACAAAACAGCTGGAAGGTAGTAATTTTAGAATATGATTCATAGTATACCATAAAAATCACGATGAAGATTACAGAGCTAAAATCAAAGAGTCCAAAGTGTTTTGAAATTCATTACAACTCAATACAGAATTTCGAAAACTTTGGAGGGGGTTATGTAGACATCAAAAAAAGATTAAAAATAAATAAATAAATAAATAAATAAAATAGGTGTGCCCGCGGGTCCCACCCTCGGGAGCGCTCTAGCGGGTGCGCCCGCAGAAGAGATCCCACGGGTGGGTCCCACCAGCGGAATCGCTCCCACGAGAGCGCTCCCACCGCGGGTGGGTCCCACCCGCGGAATCACTCCCGTGGGAGCACACCCGCGAGAGCGCTCCACCCGCGGTTGCTCCCGCAGTTTTGCTTGCTCCCGTACTTTGATTACGTGATTCGGATTTTTGGAGATTAATTACGTAGATTTAACTGGATTCGAGAGAAGAATTTGAGCCGGATTGGAAGCGCTCTTCAATCTATAAAATTGGGAGCGAAGTTCAAAACTGGGGAAATTTTTCAGAGACAGAGAGTCCAAAAGGGGAGATTCTTTTAAGAGGCAGATATCGAAGTCCAAAAATCTAGAAGGAGAATTTACAATTTTCATCCCGATCCAGATCGGATTGTCAACGGAGTGCAGAATCAAGACTCCACCACTGCCAAAACCCACAAAAATAAAGGGGAATCGAAACCAATTGATCCCCATTCTTGTAATCTCGATTTTCTATTTGTGATTTTTCTTTTATTACTATAATTCCAAAGTAACTTGGCAATATAAAGAAAGGTTCCATTTTTTGGGTGTACAATATGCCACACACTTCTTCCAAATACATGTCATGAAAGTGCACGTGAGGAAAATATGCGTATTTGTCTCAGCCACTACACAACATGGACTGCATATATTTGGTCATTTCCAACCTCCTTTTTTGAGGTTATCCCAAATCAGTATGGCCTTTTTGGCGATAAGCCATAAAAACATCTGGCCTTTAGAGGGCATTTAGTTCGCCATATTTCTCGTGCATGTGCCATTCTGTGGCCTCCACATATGAGGTGCCTATACACACGCACAACTGTAAACTTTCCATGCTTTTCCATCTCCAGATGGTGACATCGTCTGCGGTTTCTGTCGAGAGGGGGTTATCGCCTAACAATCGCTTGAGCTCCTTGATCTCTGTGCAGACCGTATTCCGTGTGTGGTCCTCTAGTCTCAAGTTCCATCTATTATGGCACCAGTGGTGGACTCTTTGTCGAGTATACAAGCGAAAACTTTCGGGTCATCTAACCTTGTAGACTGTTAAGAAATGATAAAATAATTTAGATTACTTTAGGTCCAAACATTCTGTTGCTCCAAGTATGATAGATTTGCTTCTTCTTTTGTATCTCTATAAATAGGATACTACTCTCTTTTAATTTAAATTACTTTTTTAATATTCAATGGAGATTATTTTATTTCTCTCCAAGTTTAGATTGTGATCTAACATATCACCAAAAAAAACACCACACTGGCTCTAGCTATCATCATAATTCTCTTTCAATGGAGATTATTTTATTTCTCTCCAAGTTTAAATTGTGATCCAACGTATCACCAACAAGAATACCACACTGGCGTTGGATGACCCTTGTGTATGCCTAGTACAACCAATCACTCTAGTTATCATCATAATGTCACTAGTAAGCTAATAGTAGGACTTTTTGGCTGTAAGGAAAGTAAATTCCTGATAAACTATCTGGAAATTCCAGTAAGACTAGGCAAGATTAGAAACACTGATTGGGCTCCAGTCATTGACAGAGTTAGTAAGAAACTTGATGGCTGGAAGGGGAGAGCTTTATTCATGGGTGGTAAATTGATTTTACTAAACACAATACTCTCTACTATACCAATATACTTCATATCCTACTTCATAGTTCCGCGATGGGTGCGACAAAAGATAGATAAGATTCGAGGTCAATTTCTATGGGGAGATTCCATAAGCCAGGGCAGGAAATTCCATTTAGTGGATTGGGACCGAGTGTGCAAGGCGAAAAGAGATGGAGGGCTTGGGGTACTGAATCTTAGAAGGTTTAATTAGGCTCTTATTGCTAAATGGTGGTGAAGATTATTGTTCCAACCTCGGGGTATGTTGCAGAATGTGTTACGAAACAAATACGGCCTCATAAAAGGTCCATGGAGTGGCAAAAGCTGAAATAAGCATAATACTTCATATTTTTGGAGAGGAATTAGGAGGGTCAAGGAGATGTTGTGGCAGGGTATCACATTTGAAGTTGGAAAGGGTGATAGCATAGCCTTCTGGAAAGATACATGGTGTGATATTGTACCTCTTAAAACCTCACTGCCAAGAACTTACGAGGCATGCCACAAAAAGGAGGATATGGTTGCGAGTTTCTTGTGGAAAGGATGGTGGATGTTAGGAATGATGTGAGACTGGGATGGTTTGGTATACGAAACACCATAAAACACATATAAATCAATGATAGCGAAGATTGCCAAATCTGGAGATGAGACAAATCCAGAAATTTTTTGGTAAAATCTATGTATGGATTCCTTAATGACGGGGGCCAGATCCAATATGGCATTCCATATATGGAAGATAGAGTTGTAAAACGATAAAAATAATCTAAGTCTGAAATCAAAGTCCAAATCCAAATCCAAAATCCAAATCCAAATCCAAAATCCGAATTTGAATCCAAATAATAATAATAATAATAATAATAATAATAATAATAATAATAATAAAGAAAAATAAAATAAATAATTAAAAAAATTAAAGAGGCCTAGTCTCACACCCATGCAAGGCTCAAGGAGGCCAAGGAAAAATAAAAAAAATAAAAAATATAATAAAAATTAAAAAAATAAAGAAGCCTAGCCTTGCACCCACGCGAGGCTCTCGAATGCGTGGCTCAGGGAGGCCAAGGAGAAAAAAAATTTTAGAGGGGCCTCAGGCCAGCCTCGGGCGCCTGTTTGCCCCGCTCGGCCCTCCGTTTCGCACGATGAACTCTGACTTTGTGCACACAATATATTTTGGTCCCGTCTCTAACTATTTTGCAATTTCTAATCCTATCCAAATTTTAATTTGAATCAAATTAATTTTTGGATGCAGAACTTTAAATTAATTTCATTAGAATTGATAATTCTACAAATTCTAATCAAACTCAGATTGATTTCTGGATGAAGAGTTTTATATTAATTTCATTAGAGTTTGGATAGTTCTACAAATTCTAATCAAATTTTAATTTGAGTTTAATTGATTTTGGGTGCGAAAATAAGACCCGATTTGATAAATCTAGAGCAAATCAAATCAAGAGAGGATTCAAATATCTCATCAAAATTACAAAGAGATTTTGATTCTATCTACAAGGAAACAAGATCTTGTTTATACCTACAAAGAAATTCCCTCAACAAGGACCTTAATAGGGACTCAAAAGGGACCTTTTGACCTTTGACAATTCAAACTACATGCGGTTGCTTTGAAGCCTTAAGACTGACAGAGAAAAAGAACACATTTGGCGAGATCTCTCTCGCAAGCAAGCGTTCGTGCTTTCTCTAAAAATCAGTAGAGAAGAAGAATGAGTTCGCTTCCAACCATCGACGTCAGATCATCAATGGGGAAAGAACCGATCCCCATAACTGCCTCAAATCTCACAAATCTTCTGTAAAAAGAGAGCGACGTTCTATAAGTCATCTCTGTCAGTTTTATTCTTTTCTTTTCATTGTAATCAAATCGAAGAAAGAGAAATTTTGATAATCTGTAATTTTTCTCTAATTCAATGGCAATGGAAAGATCCCTTATTTTCCTCGAAAACAGACTAGTAATTACAGTGGGAGAAATCTCCTATACTAAAACGGAGATTGTGGTCCAATATGATGTTAACAAAATTGGAGAGACGGTCAAGATGTTGGTGATCGAAATCGACCAGTAAAAATATGAAGATTACATATTTTCGGACTCATCGAGTCCACGCCACAAGAGATCTGCATGTCGAGAGTATGAAAAGGCTAACTCTGAACGAAAGGAGGACTTCATGGTCTTGGATGATAAGAAGGCGTTGATTTATGGTCAAAGCTATGGTCCGTCAAAGCCAACTATGCTTCTTCCAATGTTCAGGGAGCTCGCTGCATATGATGCCAAAGGAGAGCCTATCGTGGCACAAAAACGGACCCAAATTCTCAACCGGAAACAAAGGGCAGGCCACAGAGCACTCAAAGCTTATTTTGTAAGGCAGGCTAGCACAAGACAAGAAGAATGCCAGGCTCAAAAACAACCTAGCACCTATCAGCTTGGCAAAGGCCAGTCTAACACCCATCAGCTTGGCAAAAGACAGTCTAACACCCATCAGCTTGGTAAGAGACAGTATAGCACCCATCAGCTTGATAAAAGACAGCATAGCACCCATCAGCTTGGCAAAAGACAACATAACACCCATCAGTTTGGCAAAAGACAGCAGCACCCATCAGTTTGGTAACATACAGCCTAACACCCATTAGTTTGGTAAGAGACAGCCTAGCACCCATCAGCTTGGCCAAAGACAGCCTCACACTCGTCAGCTTGGCAAATGCCAGCTGGAACAAGTAAACTTGAAAGCCAAACTTAGTCTAAACCAGCATGCAAGGATAGTTCAACTAAGCCAGCGTGAAAGGCTAGATCAGTACGCCAGGCTTGTCTAGTATACGAGGATCATCCAATGTGCAAGGCTAGAGTCAAGTCTAAGCCTCACACAAGAACAAAAAGATGCAAGGCTACCTAGCAGAGTCATGCAAGACATACCAAAATTAATTGTGAACATCAAAGCAGACTTGGAGTTGAGAAACATAACTTATATGATTTCTCGAAGCCATTTATCTGAACGAATAGACATCACTCAAGAAGCAGGTCCCATCCCCAAAAGATGGATATATCTGCACTACGATACGAAACTCTGAATTTAGTGGGTTATCTCACGAACAAAATGGAAGCCACACAGCCCCATCGGTCATGCTACTGCGAAAAATTAATCGCCGCAGTTTTGACTCACTGTCGCTGTGAAGCCCCAAGAATGTCGGTGTTCAATCGATTGTCAGCACTGGAATCTTGCATTCCAAAGAGAAGACGACTACAAAGACGAGACTCAGACTCAAACCAAGAATTGCCCGTTTTCACATCAAATATGGTAAATAAAGGTAAGAAGCCAGTCGCAGAAGGGTATGTCTCCGACATCGAGGCAAAGAAGACCCATCATCACACATGCCTCAAGACAGGTGTGATAGCTCCTCACAATTACAAAAAACTAGTTGGGGGTTTTGATGAGGAATATGACAAGCTTAGCGATCACTCGGCCATAACAATGCCAAGGTCAAATGCTTCTTCTCGGCCTGGTAGGGGAATAGTTCATATGGCCAAGCAGTCGGCGAGATGAGACAGAGAATTGAGGCACAAGAACGCCTCATCTAGGAGCAACAAAAAAGCATTGATGATCTCAAGGCGATGCTCGTGAAGGTCTTGGAGAACAATCCAAAGAACACAAAAGACAAAGCAGACGGTTCTTCCTCTTATAATAAAACTAACAAAGAGAAGGATGAAACTGAATCCAACCATGACAAGACTAAGAAAAATGAAACCGAGCCTAACCAAGACACTAAGGAAAATGGTAGAGAGGAAGAATACTTCGTTGATCCTCACGCCGAAAGAATGACGAAGCTTCAAAGCTAGATAGAAGTCTTGAGGCACCGCAAAGGATTGCAAGAAACAGAGATTACTAGACCTTACCTGATAGAGGGGGAGTCCGCCCCATTTCCGACAAAATACAAGCCTCTCAAGTTAGAATCATATGATGGGAAGGGATCTCCGAACCAACATATGTACTATTTCCTTTTGCAGACTGGTCATCTCATGGGCAATGGCAAAAATTTTTGCAAATACCCTGCGAGAGTCTGCATTCACTTGGTTTATGCAATTGCCCCTGGAAATTATCAATACCTGGTCTGACATGGAGAGAGAGTTCCTAGCATGCTTATTTGAAGATGACACCAAACTATCCATTCACTCTCTTCTGGCAAATAAGCAAAGAGAGGATGAGATGGTTAAAAGCTTTATCGAGAGTTTTCGCGAGATGACAATGCGATGCTTACATGGCATGTCGCAGGAGACATTGGTGGAGACTTGCAAGCAAAATGTTCAAACCAAGATATCGATCAAGATGGGAGTTGTCGAATCTAAGAGCTAGAAAGAGCTAGTTAAAAAAGGTGAGCTAGTTGAAGACCTCATCCGCCGCTTGGGAGAACAACGTTTCACAAGGAGCGCCCCGGCAGGAAAGCAATATTCCCAAAACTCCCAACCTAAAGGAAAAGAGGCTATGGCTGCGAGAACATCTCCGCAATAGAAGCCTAAAGATCAAAAAGAGAAAGGCACGTTCAAGCAGTACCCCGTACCCGTCTACGACTTCAAAGATGAGCAAATAGTGACACTGTTCAATGCTCAATAGGAAGGGGATGCTCCAGTTTCCTTCCAATCTGAGGTCTGAGAAAGCAGGAAAGACCAACGATCCCAAGTACTATCTCTATCATCAGAACTTAGGGCATGCTACGAAGGACTACTACACATTAAAAAGAATGATCCAAGCACTGATCGAAGCCAAAGTAATCACACTAAAGTCAGAATAGAAAAGAGTGATGGCTAACATGGTCACTCTAACGATTTGAACTAATGAATTTCCTGCAGGAGTATCCCCGGTGCCTGCTGGAAAGATGGTGCCTGTTAATCACGACCCACATAATATGAAGGAAAAAGGATTCTCACCAGGCTCCACAAAGAAAGGTGAAATTATGTGGGTACATTCGGATCTCTTGAATGATGAGTAATTGTCTTTATCAAATAAACAGAAGCTGAGCAAATGAAAAACTTGCCATGTAGTTTCTACAATCATCGAGGAAGACCACGATGAAGCGAATGCGTTAATCGACTCTGAAACGGAGGCATCGACTTTGGCCACTCATCATGATGAGGCAGGACCGTCAGAAACTCGTTCAGGGAGGAGCTATCTCAAAAATTATTCCAAAGCACCGTGACAAATGAAGAGTCAACCTCCAAGCAGAAGGAGCTCCGCTTCCAAAGGGGACATAGAAGGATAGTGAGGCTGCTGGTGCGCCATTTAAATTTGATATGCTTGCTCAGCTAACCAACATCCCAGCCCGCATAACTCTTTACAAGTTGTTGCGATTATCCAAAACAACCAGAGACGTGTTGAGGGAAGCTCTGGCTAATTTCAAAATCTTTTTGGCTCAAATTGCAAAGCCGTCTGTGAACACAGGGGAACCTTGCCCTCACTGCAACCAAGTGATGAGATATGTTCCATGCATTACCTTCTCGCCGATGACATGCAGGTCTCATAACAGACCCTTGTATTATATGGGATACATGGGCTCTCTTAAAATAGATCGAATTCTCATAGACCTAGGGTCTGCCTTAAGTATTATCCAAAGGAGATTGATGCAGATGGTTGGGATTTCACTTAGCCGACTAACACCCACCAACACCTCCATCTTTACCTTTAACTCCAATGGAAGCCATCCCTTGGGGAAGATCCGATTTCGCTGCGAGATTGGAAGTCTGAAGTCAAAGACGACATATTACGTCATCGACGACGACACTTTTTACAACATGCTTCTAGGGCGTCCCTGGATTCATTCCAACATGGTAGTGCCCTCTACTCTCAGTCAATGCATGAAATATTGCGATGATTAAGGTACAGTCCACATGCTGATCTCTGACAAGAAACCCTTTAAAGGAGTGGAGAACTACTTCACGGATGCCATGCTGTATAGAGATACAATAGAGGCGTTTGCGGAATCAGCAAATAATGTCAAAGGGAATTATGACAGCGGCAACGAAGTGGATACTGAGTCCGAGCCAGCAGATGAAAAAGACTGCGAATTCGTGATAAATCCTCTTGTAATCAATATAATGACTTTGATGTAACTAATGCTGCTAATGAAGCAGACGAGTGGATTATCAATGAAAATATAGGTTTTGCTTATGTTTTCGCTGTTGCTTCGGATTCTACTATGTCTTGTACAAGCACAGAAGTGGATAACATATCTGAATGGGAGGATTTAGTGACATTCCATTTGCTAATACAGTCGCTGTTTGTTGGGCATACCAAAATTCACAATACGGATGAGGCTACTTTTGAGGTGTTCGCTCGATGACCAAAGCAACAGCCGATAATATGCGGTTGAGTTGAGTCGCGGCCCGAGCCTACCATAAATAGTGAAAGCGATGATCAAGCGGTACATCAATTTGGTCATTACGAATCAGTTTTCCATCGAATGATGAAGAAGATGGGTTATAATTTTAATCTTAAACAGGTATTAAACTTCAAAAGAGGACGACGAAATCTTTTGTATTCGTTTGTCCCACGAGAAAAGAATCCCGATTATTATCATAAAACCTGCAGGGGTTGGGATATGTAACTACCTTCGAATCCTCGGAAAGAGAGTACATAGACTCAATTGAATCAAAAAATCCTAAAGAAACAGTAGAATGGGATTCTGACGTCTGTACAAGTATAATATTCAAGGCTTTTACTGTGAACATGGTTTCAGTAAGTCATGAAGAACCAGATGATGCCCGGGGTACATAGATATCCAATAAGATATCATATTTGAACAGCGAGAACCGCCAACTTAAGACCTATTGGTTCAAGTCAATATGGGGACTGAAGAAGACCCGAATCCCATCTTTATAAGCGAGTATCACTCCTCAAGAGAAAGAGAATCTCTTATCTCTCACAAGAGAGTACATTAACATCTTTGCATGGAGCTACAAAGACATGCCTGGTTAGGACCCACAGGTTGCCATGTACCGACTCAACATTAAGTCAGATGCTAAACATGTAAAGCAACAACAAAGGCGTTTCAAGCCTGAATTGATGGAAGCCATAGAGTCCGAAGTGAAGAAGCTAATAGACTCAGGATTCATCTGCGAAGAGTAACACCTTGATTGGATAGCAAACATCGTGTTGGTGCCCAAGAAGAACGGAAAGATAAGGATATGCATCGACTTCCGAGATCTTAATGCTGCATGCCTAAAAGATGAATTTCACTCCCCATCACAGATGTCATGATAGATAACATATGCAGGTTTGAGTGGATGTACTTTATGGATGGTTTCTCAGGATACAACCAAATCAAAATGTATCCAGAATATGAGAAACACACAGCGTTCAGAAGACCGCTCGAAATTTATTACTACACAGTAATGCCCTTCGGATTGAAAAATGCTGACACTCTTACCAACAGGCTATGAGCGTCACCTTTCAAGAACACTTATGTAAAACCATCGAGTGTTATGTGGATGACCTCACCATTTAGAGTAAAATGAAAGAAGATCACCTGCAAGACTTGAGGGTGATGTTCGATATCATAAGAAAGTATCAACTGAAGATGAATCCTACCAGATCTTTTCTCGGAGTATCAAGTATGAAGTTCTCGAGATTTGTGGTGACTTCAAAAGGAATCCACCTTGACCCTGATAAGGTCAAAGCGATAAAAGAAATGCAGTCACTGCGGAACTTGAGGGAACTCAGGAGGCTGCAAGGTAAGCTAGCATATATCCGGCGGTTTATAGTAAATATGTTAGGAAGGTGCCAACCATTCTTGAAGTTAATGAAGAAGGTGGTCCCATTCGTCTAGGATGAAGATTGCCAATGAGCTTTTGAGGACATTACAGAATACCTCACAAAGCCATCTTGTTAATAGCACCTGTTTCAGTGAAGCTTTTTCTTATCTACATGCGAGCAATGGACCATGCCTTGGGGGCTCTATTGGCTCAACATAATGATCGAGATCAGGAATAGACAATCAACTATTTGAGCTGGACAATGATTGGTAAGGAGTATCGGTACAACCTAATCGAAAAAGAATGCCTAGTGCTAGTGTTTGCGGTCTAAAAGATGCGATACTACTTAGTCGGCCAGACGATACATGTCATTTCTCGGATAAACTTGCTGAAATTGCTAATGACTAAGCCGAGATGGCCGGCTTGACAATTGGGTATTATTATTGTCTCCCTACGACATGTATTTCATGCCTCAGAAAGCGACAAACGGTCAGACCATAGCAGACTTTCTCGCTGAACACCCAGTTCTAGAAAACTCTAAACTCCAAGCTGACATTGTTTTTGGGAAAAACAAGGTTTAATCTTTCCATTGCTATTGATAGAGAAAAATTTACAGATTATAAAAAATTCCTCATTTTCGAATTACAATGAAATGAAAATAAAAAACAGACAGAGAGGACTTAAAGAACACGTCGCTCTCTTTTAATCGGAAAATCGTGGGTTTCGAGGCAGTTATGGAGATCGGTCCTTTCCCATTAACGATCTGACGTCGATGGTTGGAGGCGAGCTCATTCTTCCTCTCTGCTAATTCTTAGAGAAAGTACGAATGCTTGTGCGGGAGAGAGATCTAGCCAAAGGTCTTATCTTTCAGTTGCAAGGTTTTAAGGCTCTCACGCATAGATCGATTTGCCAAAGGTCCTCTTTGAGTTCTCTTGGGGGGCATTTATAGGCCCTTAAGTTATTGAAAGCGTTTTTTTGTAGATAGAATTGAGATCTGATTTCCTTTTAGATAAAATCGAGATCTCTTTGTAATGTTGATGAGATATTCGAATCTTTTTTTTTTATTTGATTTGCTCTAGATTTATTGTATCGGGTCCTATTTCTGCACCCAAAATCAATTAAGCTCAAATTATAATTTGATTAGAATTTGTAAAATTATCAAATTCAAAAAGATTAAATTAGAATCCTGCACCCCAAAAATCAATTAGAGTTTAATTAGAATTTGCAGAATTATCAAACTCAAATAGAAATTAATTTAGGATTTTGCATCCAAAAATCAATTTGAGTTTGATTAGAATTTGGGTCTGATTAGAAATTACAAAATAATCCGAGGCAGAGCCCAATTTATTGTGTAGAGAGAAAGAGGGAGAGAGATTTTTTTCTTAATAATTTTTTTAATTTTAATTTTTTCTTTTCTTATTCTTTTTCCTATGGCTCTCTTCTTTGGTGAGCCTCGCGGGTGCCCGCGAGGGTTGGAGCCTCGCGGGAGCCTGCAAGGCTCCTCCTTTATCATTATTTTTTTAATTTAATTTTTTTCTTTGGTTTGGTGGCTTTTGGCCGCATGAGCCTCGCGGACGCTCGCGAGGGTCGGAGCCTCGCGGGCTCCCACGAGGCTATTATTTTATTTATTTATTTATTTATTATTATTATTATTACTATTATTATTTTTTTGGATTTGGATTTGGATTCGAATTTTGGACTCGGACTCGGACTTAGATTTTGGATTTGGACTTGAACTTAGATTCAGAATTCAGACTCGAACTCGGATTTCGGATTCTAACTCGAACTCGGATTTCAGATTACTGTGGGGATAATTTTTCTCATTCTACAAGATCCCCTCTAAAGATTTTAAAATTTTGTCTCTCCATTTGTTTTAGCAATATTTTAAAATACTTTGGATTTTCTATTGAAATTGGTTGATGAGTTCATGGGGATGGAGCTTGCTAAGAGTGCGAAAGTACCTTAACAAGTTGCGTATTTTAAATGTAATGGGATGCATTTGGATTGCCAAATAGAGCCGATGACTTGCCTGACTGACAAACAGAGAGTCAGTGATTGTTTTCGAATTGAGATTGAAAAACCATGAGCAGAGGTGTTCAGAAAATGTACTCTTAAAACTTTGACAGAGGTATACTGTTAAGCATATCAAGACTGCTTAGTATTTTAATGGGATACCTCTCCCTTTTGCCTTTTAGGCATCGGGTTATTCCTACCTCTAGTATGATAAGACTGGTCGAGAATTTTAGTTTCCTCTTGCCCCTTACCTCAAGGACGCTGGGTTGTCCGCACATTCTTTCTTATCATAATGTGTATCTATTTAATAGATCATTGGAGTGTGCCCGGGTAAGGGTTGAAAAACTATGGGTAGAGGTGTTCAGAAAACGTACCCACGGGGTTTCGACAGAGGTGTTCAAAAAACGTACCGAAGTGACCGGGTTAGGGTCAGAAAACTATGAGCAGAGGTGTTCAGGAAATGTACTCATAGAGTCTTGGCAGAGCTATTCAGAAAACATACCAAGGGATTTTGACAGAGGTGTACCGTTAAACATACCGAAGGGGTCTCCACAGAGGTGTTCAGAAAACGTACTGAGGTGACCGTATTGAGATTGGAAACCATGGGCAGAGGTGTTCAGAAAACGTACCCATAGGGTCTCGACAGAGGTGTTCAGAAAACGTACCGAGATGACCGTTTTAGGGTCGAAAACCATGGACAGAGGTGTGCAGAAAACGTACCCATGAGGTTTCGGTAGCGGTGACTAATTGCACATGCATGGGGTTTGGCGGAGGCGTGATGAGTATCATATATTGTATTTTTTCTTCCATACTTTATCTATTTTTGTATATAAATAAATGCTACTCGGGTATTTTTAGTGTCTTTTGCAGGTAATCCGAATTATACAAGGAAATGGCATGCAATCAGAGTCCGAAAAGTTTCCAAAGTAAGCAAAACTACGAAACTATAATGTTGCAGAGACGCAAAGTCGAATACAGTCAGGAAATCTAAATAAACAAGACAAGAGCTTCACGTGAAAAAAGATTAAAGCAATGCGTACAATATTAGACCGCTAATTGCGGTATTTACTGCTAAATAGCGGCCAAACCGTGGGTCCACACGCTGAGTTTTCTCCCATGGCGTCTTTGTAATTTATTGGGTTTTGTGGTTCTGTTGGAAATAGGGTTTGGTTTCCGAGGCCTATATGTTGGCCGACCCTTGTATTTTGATAGGATGCTGGAATTTTTGTACTCGGATTTTTCTTATCAATAAATTTGGGGTTTTTGCTGAAGGTCAACGGCCACAACACTGTGTCCAGAGGTAACCCATTGTTCTTGAGAATTTTTATTTGCTTTCTGCATAGATTTAATTGCTTTCTATTTTAGGGTTTACCGCTTTCTAGATTATGGTTTATTATTTCATGAATAAAAATTTGATCTTCCTTAGTAAAAATCATGAGTAGCTAATTAGATTAGCTCTAGGATGTAGATGAAGCTAAGATCCACCATGTAATTATTTTCTAATATTTTCTTCCTAAATAAAATTAATAAAGCTATGATTTTTCAAATGAAAGATTAAAATACAAGGACCCGAAGTTTAGAACTTTGATAGGTTATACTTGAATTAGGATTCTTGATAATCTATACTTAGTTAGGAATTGGGGTTGCTAGTTTTGTCTTTTTATTTGAATTATCTAAAAGATTTAGTTTATTTTTATAAGAAGTAGTATCTTTTGATAAGCTATACTTGCACAACACTTGATAGCTCATACTTAGGGCACTTTAAGTAAAAATTAAACTAAAAAGATTGAATTTTTATGATAGAAGAAAATAATAGAAGTAAGAACATGGTTGAAAATTAGTGGATTCTATATCCTAGGCTACTTAGATTAATCCGACTTCAACCTAGAACCTTTGGTTAGTCCGTTGAACTATAGAGAAAGTAAGAATACAGAAACACCTTAGATCCCTGTGAGACGACCTGTACAGCGCTACAACGATACTGTGCGCTTGCAGTAAATATAATACATCAAGGCGCTTAATTGCACACGCCAAGATGATTGAGTCAGATTCATCGGTTTCGACAGAGGCACCTAATTGCACATGTCTGGATGACTTGCCTGGGTGACAGACAGAGCTGGTGATCGGATTAGGATCACAAAATAAATTATTTATTGCAATGTGTGATGATTCAAATTTTGCCATCAGAGGTAAGATCTTAACATGAAAGGCTTGTTTGATTTTGAGATGAGATGGTTTGAATCTTGTTGTCAGAGTTAAGAGCTTAATGTGACGGGTTCATAGATTTTTTTTAGTAAATCCCCAGCTATTAACCATTTTGATATGCCTTTACTAAATGCCATTTGTGTTGGTCTAGCCATACTATTCGCCTTAGCATGACGAGTTATCGAAGATTTTATTTAGGCTTAGATGCCAAACGTTCCTTCATCTATTTGTCTTGGAAGCATTAGGTAATTCATGCATTTACCTCAGCATGAAGAGTTGCCGAGGATTTGCATTCCTCTCCCCTTTGCTTTTGAAGAACTGGGTCACGAATATCCTTATAAGATAATATTATGACAAATTTATCATGAGATTTTTAGCAAATCCCCAGTTATGAACGGATTTGATGTGTCTTTACCAATCATCGTTTGCGTTGGACGAGCCATACTATTCCCCTCAGCATGATAAGTTGTCGAGAATTTTGTTTGAACTTAATGTCAAACGTTCCCTCTTCCCTCTGCCTTCTTGGCATCGGGTGATTGGTTTCATACTCTTACCCCCAGTATGATAGGGTTGGCGAGAAATGGTCGATTTCTCTTCCCTTTGCTTTTGATAGCATTGGGTGCTTGATGTTCATTGGCCTTCCCTTCTTTTTTTTAAAGGTGGCCAGATGTAGTATTTCTTTAAGAATTTGCCATTGATGGGCATCATCGTCCTGTAGCCATCTTGATTGATCAGGCGATAGGCTCCATTTGACAAGACGGTTTCTACTACAAAAAGTTCTTCCCACTTGGGTTCGAAATTTTCCTTAGACTTGTGGGTCAGAATCATTGGTTTTTCTGACAGCTAAAATCCAGTCTCCTTCTTTAAAAGTCCTTTGTTTGACTTTTTTTTAACACTCTTGATTTATTGTTGCGCGTTCATGATGCAAGCTTAGCCCTATATCAGCAGGCTTAGCCTTGCGTTTTAAGCTGGCATAGCCTCGCGACCGGGCTAGTATAACTTCGCGTTATACGCGGGGTTGGACTTGTGTGCTGATTTAGTCTTGCACACTGACTTAGATTCTTGTGCTGACTTAGCCTAGTACACTGACTTAGATTAGAATTTAGTTGCGAGCATAATTTTGCACTCCACGCAGGCATAACATTGCGCTTGAGTTACTTTTGTACGAGTTTAGTTTTGCGTCTTGATCTCTTTACGTAGGCTTAACTGCAAGGTTTATTGGATGCGGGTTCCACCCCCTGTGCGGGCCTCAATTGATTGGTTACGGCTCATTGTAAGTCAATGGACCACTTTTTTCATCATCAGATATTATGCAGGATTGCTGGTTGGCCCGACGTCTTGAGTCTCTAACTCAAATCATCAGCATAGCCTTGTGTCTAGATGACTTTACACTGGCTTGACATCGCATTGTAAATGGAGTTTGCTTTGCATTGCATACAATGTTGATTGGTGTGGGTCCCACCCCCTGTGTGGGCCTCATTTGAGTAGTCATTATAATTCAATTGACCGCCTTGTTCTTCTTTGACATTTGCACAAGCTTGAAAATTAGCTTTGCATTTTAGATTTCTTCGTGCGTTGGATCTGCCTCACGCGCTGTGTCTGTTGCATGCTGGCTTATTTTTGCTTATTGAGATTTTTATGCCCGACTGCAATGTTGCCTTTTATTCTGCTCCTCTTCCAGTAATGAAATTATCAAGACCGAGGCTATGCTCGTAGCGCAAGGCGAAGGCTGGACTCGCCGCACGATGTGTTAGACTAGGCTCTTCATGAGGTGGAAGCTGGGCTCGCCGCGGGAGGCGAAGATTGGACTCGCTGTGCAAGGCAGATGTTGCGCTCGGTGTGCGAGGTGGAGGCTAGGCTCGCCGTGCGTATGCATTACATGCACGTTCTTTGCATTGGTTTTATAAATATCTTTGTTTGGTTGGATATGAGTCCCACCCCCTGCAAGGGATTTGTTTGGTTGTCCATGAGTTTCGTCATGTAGTAATGGACTACTTTCTCTTCTTTACAACAAACTATGTGGGGCTAAAGCTTATCCTCATATTTCTTTTCACTTTTGTACTCTGGTGAATTCTGTACACTGGTATAACCATGCATGCTGGTTTAATCTCGAGTTTGCCTTGCGTCTGGATGATTTTACGCTGGCTTAGTCCCGAGTTAGTATCATGCCTTGGACGATTTTATGTTGGCTTAACCTCACGTTGTACGCGGGCATAACCTCACGTTCTTACTTTGGGTTGTTTGATGTTATACTTTTACCCCCAGTATGATAGGGTTAGCGAGAGTTTTACTCTCTTCCCGTTGCTTTGGTGGCATTGGGCAACAAAAAATCATACGTTTTTCTTCTTTTTTTGAATTTTCATTCTTTTTTATTTTTTTACTTTTTGATTTTTTCTTTTGACTTTTTACGGGCATTTTGCCATCAAATTTTGTAGATTGTATTCGTGGACACCTTCTTCTGCTCAGGTCTCAATTGGATCACGTTTGCATCGACGAGTACTTAAATTTTATTTTTCAGATCATAGCAATTCTTAGTTGGGTGCCCAATATTTTGATGGAAGAACAATAATTGGAATCATTTGTTCTTCCAGTTTCATCTGGCCTCTGATTTTCGAGTAGCCTAAGTATCCCCTTTTTGTTGAGTAAATTAAACAGGGTCACTATTTGCTCATCCTTAAAAGTGTATGTCCGTTGTAATCTAGAAAAATCTCGATTATTTTGTGATTTTTTAATGGTAGCAGATTTGGTGGTCATAGCCTCATTTTCGTTGGGATAGGATGATTGTGGTCGTGGCTGATTCATGACCATCCTCCTCTGGGTATGGTATTCATTAATACGTCGGATTATGTCCTCTGCTTGCTACCCTTATTTTATTAGATACTTCCAGGTTTTTAACTCTACCGCTCCTATTTTGACTAATATCATGGTCTGGAGATTGCGTTTGCAAGTCTCCACTAATGTTTCCTGTGACATGCCATACTTGCATCGCATCGACATCTCGCGAAAACACTCAACGAAACTTTTAACCGTCTCGTTTTCTTCTTGCTTGTTTTCTAGAAGAGAGTGGATGGATACTTCAGTATCGTCTTCAAAGAAGCGGGCTAGGAACTCCCTTTACATGTCAGACCATGCATTGATGGTTCCCCGGGGCAACTGCATAAACCAAGTGAATGCAGCCCCTCGCAGAATACTTGCTAAAATCTTCGTCATCATTGGGTCATTGCCCATGAGATGACCGGTCTGTGAAAGGAAATATTACATATTTTGGTTCGTAGATCCCTTCCCATCATATAATTCTAGCTCGAGAGCCTTATACTTTGGCGGAAATGGTGTGGAATCCCACTCTATCGGTAGGGTCTTGTAGTCCCTGTCTCTTGCAATCTTTTTCGGTGCATTAATCTTCTATTTGACTTTGAAGTTTCTCCAATTTTTCGGTGTAAGGATCAACGAAATATTCCTCCTCATTGCCTTTTCCCTCGGCATTTGTGTTGGATTCGGTCTCCTCCTTCTTGGCCTTATCATAAGAGGAAGAACCTCCTGCTCTGTTCTCTATGCTCTTTTGAGTGTTCTCCAAGACCTTCGCAATTATTGCTTTGAGGTCCTCGATGCTCCTTTGCTGCTCTTGGATGAGGCGTTCTTGCGCCTCAATCTTTTGACCCATCTCTGCTGACCGTTCAACCATGTGGATCGTCATCCTGCCGAACCAAGAGGAAGCATGTGATCGCGGCGTTGTAATGGCCGAATGTTCGCTAAACTCTTCATATTCCTCATTAGAACTCTTGCCAATCTTTCATAACCGTGGGGAGCCATCACGTCTGAACGGATGTGGGCATGATGATAGGCTTCCTCTATTTCTATATCAGAGGCATACCTTTCGATGACTGGTTTCTTACCCTTATTCACCACATTCAACGTGAAAGTGGGTAAGTTTTGATCTAAGTCGGAGTTTTATTTTTACAGCCATCTTCTTTATGGAATATTAGATTTCTGTGCTGACAACTGGTTAAATGCAGATAGTCTTGGGGCTTGACAGCAACAGCGAATCAAAACTACCGCAATCAACTCTTCATAGCATCATGCCTGATGAGGCTGTGTGGCTTCTCTTTTTTTGTGGATATCTTTGTAAGTCCAGAGTCTTTTCACGTGGTGATGCAGTCCTCTTTTGGAAACAAAGTCCATTTTTTGAGTAACTTTTGTTTGATTGGTCATGTTTGTTAATCTTCATATTAGTTTTATGTTTGTCACTAACTTTGGTAGGTCTTGCGTGACTCTGTTGGAAAACTTGACGTGTTGATCTAGCCTCGCACGTTGGCTTAGCTGGACTAGCCCCGCGTGCTGACTTAGACTTGGTTTGTTTCTCCTCTTTCTTTGTGCCAAGTTGGTGGGCTTGATTGACATCACCGTGATGGAGCAGTTCGCGGCATGACTGATTAATGTCACCGCGACGGGGTTGCTTTCAGCGGGGCTAACTGTCATATTCGCAGCGAGGTTGTTCAAGATCATTGCGGTAAGGCTGTTTGCGGCGAGGCTAATTGTCATTTTCACGGCGAGGCTGATCGATGTCTTCACGGTGAGACTGTTCGCGGCGGGGCTGATCAAGATCACTGCGGCGAGGCTGTTCGCAGCGGGGCCGATTAATGTCACCGCGGCGGGACTGTTCGCGGCTGGGCTGATTGTCATCTTCGCAATGGGGTTGAGTGACATCACCGTGGCGAGTTTGATCGATGTCTTCACGGTGAGGCTATTTACGGTGGGGCTGATCAAGATCACCGCGATGAGACTATTCGTGGCAGGACCGATTATTGTCACCGCGGCGAGGCTGTTCGCGGTGAGGCCGATTAATGTCACTGTGGCAGGGCTATTTGCGGCGGGGCTGATTGTCATCTTCGCGGCGAGGCTGTTCGCGGTGAGGCTAATCGATGTCTTCGCTGCGAGGCTATTCGCGACGGGGCTGATCAAGATCACCGCAACGTGGCTGTTCGCAGCGGGACCGAGTAATGTCACCATGGCGAGGTTGATTGAGGCGGAGTTGATCTTGAGCTTCGCCTCCCTCTTGCTTTTATGTTAGGCTGTTGAGAACCATGTTGGTGAGTTTGATCCTCGTCAAATTGGCATGATTGAGTCTATGTCTTGCGTGCAAAGCAACCTTTAAGTGCTCTACGGCGTGCCCTTTGGTTCTGATTGCAGATTTGGGTCTATTTTTGTGCCACGATAGGTTCTCCTTTGGAGTCATATGCGGTGAGTTCTGATGGACCAGAGTTTGAAAATTCAAATGGCTCTTGATGGATCAAAGCCTCATTGTCATCCAAAACTATCATGTCATTTTTTTTGTGATTTTGAATATTTTGGGCCAACCTCGACCACGATCATCAATTTCTCCATCATCTCTCCAATTTCGTTGACATCAAATTGGACCGCCATCTCCTCTTTAGTATAGGATATTTCTCCCACTGTGATCGCCAGTCTGTTTTTGGAAAAAATAAGGTTTGATCTTACCATTGCTATTGATAGAGAAAAATTTACAGATTATCAAAAATTCCCATTTTTCGGATTACAATGAAAAAATAAAAACAGACAGAGAGGACTTATAAAACACATCGCTCTCTTTTAATCAGAAGATCGTGGGATTTGAGATAGCTATGGGGATCGATTCTTTCCCTGTTGACGATGTGACGTTGATAGTTGGAGGAGAGCTCTTTCTTCTTCTCTGCTGATTCCTAGAGAAAGCACAAATACTTGTGCGGGAGAGAGATCTGGCCAAAGGTCTTATCTATTTCTGTTGCAAGGTTTTGAGACTCTCGCGCATAGATCGATTTGCCAAAGATCCTCTTTGAGTTCTCTTGGAGGTATTTATAGGCCCCCAAGTTGTTGAGAGAGTTTCTTTGTAGACAGAATTGAGATCTGATTTTCTTGTAGATAGAATCGATATCTCTTTGTAATATTGATGAGATATTCAAATCTTTTTTTTATTTGATTTGCTTCAGATTCATTATATCGGGTCCTATTTGTGCACCCAAAATCAATTAAACTCAAATTAAAATTTGATTATAATTTGTAAATTTATCAAACTTAAGCAGAATTAAATTAGAATCCTACACCCAAAAATCAATCAGAGTTAAATTAGAATTTACAGAATTATCAAACTCAAATAGAAATTAATTTAGAATTTTGCATCTAAAAATCAATTTGAGTTTGATTAGAATGGGTCTGATTAAAAATTGCAAAATAGTCTGAGGCAGGGCCCAATTTATTGTGCAGAGAGAAAGAGGGAGAGAGATTTTTTTCTTAATAATATTTTTTAATTTTAATTTGTTTTCTTTTCTTTTTCTTTTTCCTGCAGCTCTCTTCTTTGGTTAGCCTCGCAGGCACCCACGAGGATGGGAGTCTCGGGGGAGCCTACGAGGTTTCTCCTTTATTATTATTTTTTTAATTTAATTTTTTTTTCTTTGGTTTGGTGCCTTTTTGGCCACCTGAGCCTCGCGGATGCTCACGAGGGTGAGATCCTCGCAGGCTCCCACAAGGCTATTATTTTATTTATTATTATTATTGTTATTATTATTATTATTATTACTATTATTTTATTTGGATTTGGATTCGGATTCGGATTTTGGACTCGGACTCGGATTCAGACTCGGACTCAGATTTCGGATTCGGACTCGAACTCGAATTTTGGATTCGGACTCAAACTCGGATTTTGGATTCAGACTCAAACTTGGATTTCATATTAGTCCGGGATAATTTTTCTCGTTCTATAGATATCCCAGATGAAGTCACAGAAGTTAACGCAACCTCAAAAGAAAAGATGTGGCAACAGTTCTTTGATAGGGTAGTAAGATGAGATGCTGCAGGTGTGGTGGTTGTACTAGTGTCTCCCCGCAAATATGTGGTGCCTCAAGGATACTCGTTAACTAGGCCTTGCACAAATAATTTAGTAGAGTACAATGCCCTTATCACTAGCCTTAAGATAGCTTGGCTACTGGGGGTGAGGCACCTCGAAGCTTATGGTAATTCAAAGCTAGTCGTTAACTAGATGACTGGGGAATATGAGATAAAGTATGAGATTCTCATACCGTATCATCAAACAACAATGCGACTAACAAACAAGTTCAAAGAATTTTATATCAACCATGCGCCAAGATACGAGAATACGTATGTCGATGCCCTTACATCATTAGCTGCGACTCTCGCCGTACCAAGCAGGTCAACGAAGCATGTTACTATTGGAAGTCGCGAGTCTCTACATCCGAAAGCAATCATAGAAGTAGACGAAGCGAACCAAGTTAGAATAAAGTTTGAGCTACGAGATTGGCATTTTCCACTTGTGAATTATGCGTTGCATGGCATTCTCCTTGAGGACCCTAAAGAAGCCGCTTCCATATTTAATAAAGCCACAAAATTTTATTACAATGCCATACTCCAAACTTTATATCGAAGATCTCATGATCGCATCCTACTTTGTTTCTTATCAAAAAGCGATGCTCCGGAAGTTATTAAAGAAACTCATGACGGGACATATGAGCCCACCAGCCTGGACCAAACCTCTGGGACTGTATTAGAAGATTGGGATATTTCTGGCCCAAGATAATTACAGACGCAGTAGTATATGCAAAGCGTTAACATGCCTGCCAGCTCCATACTAATTTCATACACCAATCTCCAGAGTACTTGCATACGTCAGCTTCCAGTTGACCATTCGAGGTATGGGGAATAGATGTTGTCGGGCCAATCACTCTGTCATCCTCCAAAGGATATCGGTTCATATTGGCAATAACCGACTACTTCTCCAAATGGGCAGAAGCTGTCCCCATGAGGGAGGTAAAGACAACGAATGTAGTCAAATTCATCAAACACCATGTAATTTACTGTTTCGGCGTGCTCCGATGGATCATCCATGATAATGGGCCTTAATTCATTAGTCAAGACTTTGAATTCTGCAGCAAATTCAAAATTTAAGATATGGCTTTAACGCCTTATAATCTGGTAGCCAACGGATTAGCCAAAGTTTTCAACAAGACTATTATGAAGTTTCTACGAAAGTTTGTTTCATCGAGTCGCCGCAATTGGGATGAGAACCTAGGCCAGTATTTGTGGGCTTACCGTATGACAGTGCGAACTCTAATTAAAGCGACGCCCTTCTCTTTGGTATATAGTTGTGAAGTTGTATTGCTATTGGAGATCCAAATCCCATCCCTGCAGGTAGCGCTGGCTACAAAAATGACAACTAAAAAAACATCAAAAACGGTTCCAAGAATTAGAAGTCCTGGACGAAAAATGCCTAAATGCAAAGCAGCAGATCGAGTTATACCAAGTGCGCATCTCGAGGGCATTTAATAAGAAAGTCAAACGAAGGACTTTCAAATAAAGAGACATGGTCTTAGCCATCAAAAGACCAATGATCATGACCCAGAAGACTAAGTGAAAATTCGGATCTAAGTGGGAAGGAGATTTTGTAGTAGAAACTGTCTACTCAAACGAAAACTATCGCCTAATCAACCAAGACGGCGATAGGATGATGATGCCTATCAACGATAAATTCTTAAAAAAAATACTATATCTAGCTACCTTCAAAGAAAAAAATGAAAGGAAGGCTAATGAATCAACTGTCAAAATGAAGGGAAGGCTAATGAATCAACCGCCTAATACTATCAAAAGCAATGGGAAGAGAAATCGAACATTTCTCGCCAACCCTATCATACTAGAGGGTAAAAATATGAAACCGATTGCCCAATACCAAAAAAGTAAAGGGAATGTTTGACATTTAAGTCCAAACAAAACCCTTGACAACTTATCATGCTGAGGGAAATAGCATGACTAGCGTAATGCAAATGACGATTGGTAAAAGCACATCAAATCCATTCACAGCTAGGGATTTGCTAAATATCACATAACAAATTTGTCATAAAATTATCCTATATGGATACTCATAATCCAATGTTTCAAAAACAAAGGGGAGAGAAGTCCAAATCCTCGACAACTCCTCATGCTGAGGTAAAAAGTATGAACCGTCCAATGTTTCAAAAGCAAAGGGAAGAGAACAAGTTTCTCGTCAACACATCATACTGAAATAAAAAGTATGAGAAACCCAATACCACTAAGGCAAAGGGAAGATAGAATGTTAAGCCCAAACAAAATCCTTGACAATTCATCATGTTGAGGGGAATAACATGGCTAGCCCAATGTAAATGGCGATTGGTAAAAATATGTTAAATCCGTTGATAGCTGGAGATTTGCTAAAAATTCCGTAAATCTGTCATGTTAAACTCTTAGGACAGAAAAATTCAAATCATTTCATCTAAAAAATAACTGAACATGTCATGCTAAGCCTTACCTCTGACAGCGAGATTCAAATCATCTCATCTAAAAAACGATCAAACCTTTCATGTTAAGATCTTACGTCTGACAGCAAGATTTGAATAATCATACAAATAATACCTTATGATCCTAACATGATTACAGGCTCTGTCTGTCAGCTAGGCGAGCTTCTCCATAATTTAAATCCAATCATCTCAGTATGTTTAACAGTACACCTATGTCGAAACCCCTTGGTACGTTTTCTGAACACCTCTGCCAAGATCCCAAGAGTAAGTTTTCTGAACACCTTTGCTCATGGTTTTCTTACCCTAATTCAATCACCTCGGTACGTTTTCTGAACACCTCTGTCGAGATCCCGTAGGTACGTTTTCTGAACACCTCTGCCTGTGGTTTCCGACCCTAACACGGTCACCTCAGTACATTTTTTGAACACCTCTGCTAAGACCCCTTCGATATGTTTTACCGTATATCTCTGTCGAAACTTCTTGGTATGTTTTCTGAACACCTCTGTTAAGACCCTGTGAGTACGTTTTCTGAATACCTCTGCTAATGGTTTTCTGACCCTAATCTGGTCACCTCAGTACGTTTTCTGAATACCTTTGCTGAGACCCTGTGGGTAAATTTTCTAAACACCTCTATCCATGGTTTTTGACCCTCACCCAATCATACTCCAACAATCTATTAAATATATACTCATTATGATAAGAAAGAATGTGCGGATAGCCAAGCACCCTTGAGATAAGGGGCAAGAAGAAGCTAAAATTCTCGATCAGTCGTATCATACAGGGGGTAGGAACAACCCGATGCCGAAAGGCAAAGGGAGAAGGTAACCCATTAAACATGCCATGCAATCTTGACATGTTTAAGGGTATACCTTTGTCCAAGTTCTATGAGTATATTTTCTGAACACCTCTGCTCATGGTTATTCGATTTCAACCCATCATTCTGACTCTTTTTGTCAGCCAGGTGAGTCACCCCTCAAATCGAAAATAATCACCGGTTCTGTCTATCAGTCAGGCGAATCATCGGCTCTGTTTGGCAACCCAAACGAGTCATATCATAATCAAAATACTCAACTTTATAAGATACTTCTGCACTCTTAACAAGTTCCATCTCTATGAGCTCATCCACTAATTTCTAAAGAAAAATCCAAAGTATTTCAAAATTTTGCTAAAACAAATGGAAAGATAAAATTTTGAAAACTTTGAAGGGAGTCTTGCAGAACGATAAAAATAATCCAAATCCGAAATCAAAATCCAAGTCCAAATCCAAAAATCGAATCTGAAACCAAATAATAATAATAATAATACTAAACAAAAATAATTAAAAAAATTAAAGAGGCCCACCTCGCACCCATGTGAGGCTCGGCCTCACGTGGATGCGAGGCTCAGGGAGGCCAAGGAAAAAGCAAAAAATAAAAAATATATATAATAAAAATAAAAAAAATAATTAAAAAAATTAAAGAGGCCTAGCCTCGCACCCACGCGAGGCTCTTGGCCTCGAGAGGATGCGAGGCTCAGGGAGGCCAAGGAGAATTTTTTTTTTTAGAGGGGCCTCTATCCAGCCTCGCACTCGCGAGGCTAGCCTTGCTAGCCTGGCACTCGCGAGGCTGGCCTCTCGGGCACCCGTTTGCTCCACTCGGCCCATCGTTTAATGTGGTGTGCTCCCGACTTCGTGCACGCAATATATTTTGGACCTGTCTCTAACTATTTTACAATTTCTAATCCTATTCAAATTTTAATTTGAATCAAATTAATTTTTAGAGATAGAACTTTAAATTAATTTCATTAGAGTTTGATAATTATCAAATTCTAATCAAACTCAGATTGATTTCTGGATGAAGAGTTTTTAAATTAATTTTATTAGAGTTTGGATAATTCTACAAATTCTAATCAATTTCTAATTTGAATTTAATTGATTTTGGATGCAGAAACAAGATCGGATTCGCTAAATTTGGAACAAATCAAATCAAGAGAAGATTTAAATATCTCATCAAGATTACAAAGAGATTTTGATTCTATCTACTAGAAAATCAGATCTTGTTTCTATCTACAAGGAAATTTTCTCAATAACTTGGGGCCTATAAATACCCCTCAACATGGACTCAAAAGGACCTTTTGACCTTTGGCAATTCAAGCTACGTGCGAGAGTTTTGAAGCCTTAAAACCGACAGAGAAAAAGAAGACCTTTCGCTAGATCTCTTTCCCACACAAGCGTTCGTGCTTCCTCTAAGAATCAGTAGAGAAGAAGAACGAGCTCGCCTCCAACCATCGATGTCAAATCGTCAACGGGGAAAGAACCGATCTCCATAACTGCCTCGAATCCCACAATTCTTCTGTAAAAAGAGAGCGATGATCTATATGCCCTCTCTGTCTGTTTTATTCTTTTCTTTTCATTGTAATCAAATCGGAAAAAGAGAAATTTTGATAATTTATATTTTTTTCTCTAATTCAATGGCAATGGAAAGATCCCATGTTTTCTCTGAAAACAAGAGTGTCCCTTAAGATAAAAATTTTCCTTTGGTTTGTAGATAAGAACACAATTTTAACATGGGATAATCTGCAACAGAGGGTTAGCATCCCAATAAATATGTTCTATATGGTTCTGATGTTGAAACCTCGACGCACGTTTTGCTGGAGTGCCTTTTCTCCAAACCGTTATGGTTGGAAATTCCCAATCTGAATAGCATCTAATTTGGGAGTGATAACCCTCCTTCTATATGGACGAGATTTCAATGCTTGGGAAGAAAACCAGTTATATCTAGGATAGCTATGGCATGTATGGCCTGGAACATATGTTTGGTAAGAATTAGGAGAATCTTTAGTAATAAAACTCATTGTATGGACCATTGTTTATATTGTATTAATAACGACATGTTATTGTGGATGACAGTTTTTGGAGGCTCGAATCTGACCCTACATAGTATACCACACAGACACACTACTCCGCGATCACCACAGAGAACGATGATTTCAGGAGCTGATTTGGAAGAAGTAGCACGTGCAGTTCAGGAGGAGGAGGACTAGATTTGGTGGATGTTTCACGCCAGCATTTATGGTTGCAGTTGGGGAATACTTTAGTTTCTAAATATTATATAGTATGTACTTTGCAGTGTACTATGTTGTGACTCACTTTTACTTATGTATGGGTTTATGGACACTTCACTATATTCTATTAAAGTCATTTTGATGGAACACGAGGGGCAATAGCTCACAGTTTTGATATAAAATAAATAAATAAATCTCTTTCTATTGCTCCAAGTATGATAGTATTCTTCTTTTTTTAAGTATGATTGGTTGTCTTTCCAAATTTTAAGTATCATTGACTGTTTTCCAATATCAAGTAAAGATTATTTTATCTCTCTCCAAGTTTTAAACGTGGCGAGTTATTCTCTCTTCACAAACTACTAGGCTCGAGCCTAATGAAACGATAAGCAAGAAAATGCTATGCTTAATGTATATCGAATAACTTACAATAACTACTTCAGGCATAGAATTAGCTTTGCTTTCCCTTAATTTAGAGAAGAAAAGAACCAAGATGAGAACAAGAAAGAAAGTGAGAAAATAGAGCTCTTTGCACCTTCAAGGGCTTGAGGATAATAATACATCCAGAAACTCTTTATTAGGTATTATTTTTATTTTCTAACTTCTTTTCCCAGGATATTGTTGAATTGAATAAACCGAGACTGACCAAAATCTTCTCTTACCAAGAAGTAGCTAGGTTTAACTGCTGCATCCAGGTAGTTAATATTAAAATAATAATAATAATAATAATAATAGTAATACTAGCTACACTAAAATTGTTAATTAACTTATGTTGGTCAATTGTCAAAGTTATGACTTTATTCGTACGCTCTGTTGGTGCTAAAATTGTAGGTTTCGTCGCTGCTAAAATTGTTTAGCACCATTACATCTTCAATTAGGATTCCAAATTATGTGTACTATGGATAGATAAAAGCTAAAATAAAGTCAAAAGTCCGAGTCATTTATCTTTCATATGTTTTTATCCCTTTAAGTTTTGTGTTTGAGCACGCAAAGTGGAATGGACTCTACAAAAGAAAGGACAATAACGTGCTTGCTATAAATAGTAATTTTCAGCAATCAATCAATATATGACAATTGAATAAAGGAATTAAACCGCAATGATAAAACACAGGAGAATTTATATAGTTTAGGTACATGTCTACATTCACGAGGATGGAACTACTTTAGCACTATATTTTCATGTGTAATTACATAAATACTCTCTATCAGGGGAGCTATGCCCTCGAACTCCCAGCCTCTTTTGTTTAGTTTGACTGACACTGCTCCACAAGCATTGGGCCTTCCATGTTTTCGGTGCCTGCCCTGTAGCATTCACGAAACTTTTCTCTTAAAAAGTCTATCATATGAGCCAAACTAAACAAGTTTTCCTATAAAGCAGGACATTGAACTACTAATTTTTTATTCATCCAGTTATAGTTAAATTGCATGCTTTTTCGAGGTTTTCCATGGGCGTATGGGTTAGTATCTCCTCCTGTATGCTACTATGCTACTTGATGACATACAAAGCCTCTCAATATGTTGAAGTATATGATATTTCTCATATGAGACTAGTAATCTGAACGACTAAAACCAAAATTTATATATATATATATATATATATATATATATATATATATATATATATATATATATATATATATATAGACACACACATATACATATATACATACACAACAATGATGTGACTATTTCTATATTTTCAAATTGTACATATTAATCTATATGACACCATTATATGTATTTGAATTGCTATTTCAAATCTTCACTGTGAAATAAAAGTATGATGCAAATTCACAGTAAAATTAATTCATTTAAAATGCATGAATTAACAAGATTTGATAGAAGCACAAACACTATGAGCTAGTATAGAGGAACGCTCAAGAATGTAGTAGTGTGCAGCAAACTCAATTTGCTTCAAAATGGAAGAAGAAAGTTACCAAAAATAGAAGTTTACCCAACGCCAGAATTTATATGTAATTAAGTTTAAAATACAGAGAACGAAAGTATATGTTTTGGAATTTTCCCAGAAGCATTTGAATGGTAGCAATAATCTTGGATAAGGAAATAATAAGGATCCAATTAATGCAAATTAAATACATATATAATTAGAATAATTCCTTAATAAAAAAAAACTATAATAAGAATTTATAGAGTCCCATAGCTCCAATCTGTTGTCACTCCTGTTCTTTGAGATTATCTCAATAGATAAAATTCATGCAGTAATACTCAGGTGCTAAAACAGTAGGATTTTTTTCCAATGCAAATAACTTGTAGGATCAAATTTGTTAATGC